>BGPR01001567.1:208642-241308 GCA_013235015.1 Araneus ventricosus
CTTGATTTAGTGAATGCTCTACAATTAAACTATTTTAATCCGCTAATACTGATCAAGCTTATAAGAATTTACGATAATTCTTCCTATAAGCATACATTATATGAGTAATGTCTTTAGCTGAATATCTTTCTGATAAACCCAAGATATAGTATGCGAATCTGTAGCCTCAGTTATCGAGTTATGATAATATCCTTATTACTTTTAATCGTTTTATCTTAAAGTAAGAGAAAGAAACCAGCGGAGTGTCCTCCGTCGACTTTCTCACATCTACAAAATCGATCCTCTAACTTTCTTGTAACTTACACAAGACTGCGAGTTTTTTTGTTTGTTTAGTCTTAGTGATCAGATTCGGTTTGAGTGTGCTGGAGTGAAAGGAAAGATCCTCCGCTGGTTCTCCTTACTTTTATTGTCTAAAGCAGGAACACATTTCTGACGATGACGTGCATACACTTCCGAAAATAGCACAACAGAACATACCATGTCCACAAATACATATACAACACACAACACGCTTATAGCATTTTGTGAAACCTGTTTTAAAGTCAGGTACAGTACGTAGTTAACAGAGGGAGGAGTGGCAAGACCATTACACATCCTGTTGGTTCTTCCAGAATATGCTTTACGTTAAATATGCAAATGCTCCCATGAGCAAAATACACTAACACTCGTCGTACAGAGGAATCGATGTGCATTTGTAACCCTAACCATTGTCCAGTTGGTCTAAAATCGATATAGAACTACACCCTGGTGTCAAGACCTATTCAAAATTTCTTTCAATGTGGTGCCACACCTCGTTATGTTATGAAATTATTATGTCACGCACACAACTACAGACAAAAGAAACAGACAGGTTACCGTAACAGATGTTGTCCATAATTCAGGGTACAGTAATACGTAACTCGAAACGTAGCTAAGATGTTGATTCTCAGAGTGTATCAGATCAAGATTAGTATATTTAAATCTTTTACACTTGTTTTTGAATTTGTGAACTTGGTTGACAAACGAAAAACTTCCTTTCAAATCTTAAAGAAACAACTTATTATTCCAAATATGACTAACATCTTGAGGGTTCAGATTTAAAGTGAACTAAGTCCATGAGATTCATTTGTGAGAAAACAGCTCTCAAAGTTGATCAGCTGCATTTAAAATAACAGAGAACTTCTGGCTGTTCTCGCTGCCTGATGGATACGCATTGAACTATGGGCTCGAATCCTTATTACACAGAAAATATAACATTTTTACCCTACCATGAAAGTGTTAGTGCACAATGAGCAAAACAAGGACTTGTTTCGCTATTACTCTAAACCCTCCATTTGTCATAAGAAGCATTTCAACTTGTTATTGCTCATTCTTTATATAAGGTCAGCATACACATAATTCAGAATTTAGATAATTTCACTAGCAGTATTAACTAAGAAATAATACTTTATACAAACTTCTCATGACGTGATTTAAATAAAATAAATTGCTTCGATAACTTGATAATACAATACATACTAAATAACTCAAATTAATGGAATGTAAGGCTTTCATTATCACAATCATGAAGCTGGCATTAAAAGCAATGAGCATTATCAAGATCAAACGGTTAACTTTGAATAATCTGACCGGCGAATCGCCTTAAGGTGTCATTCAAGGAAGATTCCCTTTCTCATAACCGAGTTCACGGATTACATTCCTGAAGGCGAACTTCATCTGACAAATGATGCTCGTCTTCGAAGATGTATACAGTTTCAAAAACCGTGCATTTCTTGAAATCGTGCTCGCGTGACTAGGTATAGCGGTTGTACGCATTGTTCTGTCTTCTTTTTCATCGGATTTGTCGATGTCAGAATCTTTTGTTTTCTTTTTCTTTGCATATTCCACGACCGGAATCACTTCCGGCAACGCAGTGTCTTCTGGGAGTTTTAATGAGTTCAAATTTTTCGCTCGATCAGAGAGAGTATTCGATCTTTTGTTTCGCCATCGGTTAATTGGATTAAAAAAAGATGTGATCTAATTCCCGATTGGTCTATTAATTATTCCTACGGACTTTCGATCTTCAAAATGGTAGGTTGTCCAAAGAAAGTTCATTGTGAAGTTCTTTTATTTCTTATTATTTACGAAGGGTTTTAATTAGGGCGGCATAACGGTGGAATATAATTGGTTTGTCAACGTCTTGGAACAATTTATGAGAGCATAAATTTCAGCTTTGTCCTGGAAAGAAATCCATTGTTTGGAAAGAGTTTTTGACTTTTCAAAATAATGGCTGATATGTCAGTGTCGTACTACAGACAAACTAACGATTATGCTAAAAATTCTAGAATGTTATTTGAAAAAGTTTTTTTTTGTATAAAAATATGAAAGCAGAGTTAAAATTTTATCTCGTTATAAAATTCCTCATTTCGCGTATGGATTATTATGAACTGACATTAAAACTGTTTACTGCGAAATTATATGAGGAATACAAAACAACAAAATAAGAACTCAAGTTCTACATATTGTCTTGTAATATTATAGGCGGAATTATAAGTTTGTAAAAATTACCATGATTCATCATTGCACATACTGGATTGTCGGAAGCATCTTACAACAGATAGAGTTGAGCTATTTTTGGAAGCTCATGTGTCAGTCGCATCTGTGTTATAACTATATTTTTGACATCTAACAGCTTTGACTCCATTCGAAATCCTCTCAACTTTCTCGTATACTTACACAATATAACGCGTTCTTTGGTCATATTCGTCGTATTGAGAAGAGAATCGAGTACACATTTTGAACCTTTTCTTCTAAACTGATTGGGTCCAAGATTTGAAACAGTTCTAGAATTTCGATGTCAAGACCACATATTTAATTTCATTTTCCTAATTTATACCAGATTTTCAGTTGTCGCTTTAACATTCACAAGAATAGCTAGACCGACAGACAAGTCAATCAGACGATGGATTTGGTCTAAAATTCGATACAGATCTACAATTATAGTAATAAAACCATATGCCAATTTTTTCATTTATATCATTATGTTTTTGAATTATCGTGTTCGTGTGTAGTCAGGTGGTCACACAGACAGACTTCCCGCTGATGAATTTCATCCAAAATTTGTCAGAAATCTACAATTTTAGATGAAACTTACCAATGTTTATCTTTCTATATCATTAAGGTTTTTAGTTATTTTGTTCACGGACAGACAGGAATAACTCTAAAAATGTGTTTTTATGAACTCGTGGAAATCTAAAACATAAGGATTCATCAAAATCACGAAGTCGGATAAAACAATCTTAAGACCAAAATGTGTATTTTCACCATATTTTACTTCAGTAAAGGGAAGAGCGTTTGTCAAGCAATAAAATTTACAATGACAACGATGGCTCACGAAATTTTGTACTGGTGATTTTGATCTCCATGTTCAG
Source organism: Araneus ventricosus (assembly GCA_013235015.1). Taxonomy (NCBI): domain Eukaryota; kingdom Metazoa; phylum Arthropoda; class Arachnida; order Araneae; family Araneidae; genus Araneus; species Araneus ventricosus. The sequence goes on from BGPR01001567.1 coordinate 212,032, forward strand.
GGAGGCCCACGGAGGTTGATGACGAAAACATAGAGATTGATCAAATCAAATCCACGTTACACGGCTCGGGAGATTGCAGAAACACTGGAACATCCATCATTCTAGCTTTCACGAACACCTGAAGATCCTGGGATACGCACGCAAACTCCATATTTACAACTAGAAGATTTGTGCCCGTCTAAGACGGGCTTTTAGCTTGCCAATATATTGCCAACAATATCTCAGATATGATTGTCACAGATTTATTAAGGGAAAATGTAGAAAAAAATCTCATGCACATTGGTAGAGTGTTTAAGAAATAAAAAAAACATGAAAAACAGAAATGATGAATCAATTGACACTAACATTCGTTTTGCAAAATATATAAATATTCAATTCCAAAATGAAGTATGAAAAAGAAAGAACCTTTTTAACTGAAACTAAAGTAAAGATGTCCCAGAAGTGGAAAAATGAATTAATTCTAAAGGAGTTTCTCGTCAATTAATCAGCATAAAATTAAAAAGAAAATAATCGGCTGAACTTAGCTAAAAAAAACCTGTCATAACTCAGAATCCAAACAATATCCCATGGTGTGTATACTAATATGTAGATTGACAGAGTGCTTAAAAAATAAAAGAAAACATGAGAAACAGAACTGATGAAACAATTACCATAATTCAACAAAAAGATATTCGATAAGTGGAAAAATAAATTAATTCCAGTATTAACATCGATTTGATATTAACAGAGTTCCGCGATGGATTCGCGTGGATGAATCAGCAGAAATAAAAAAAGCAGGAAACCGCTAAAAAAAGCTGTTTGAGTTTTTTGTTGCCGTCTGGTCTGAATCTCTTGTGGCACGTAGCCCACATTCCTGAGCGTTAACGATTTCGCTGGCCTTTTCTATAAAAGATAGACTCCTGATCCTTTACTTGAGGCGTGTATGGATACCTGCAATATGCTCGTTAAACGGGAAGAAAGCTATCCTTTTTGATGCGACTGACAATTAGTGATACAACAAGGATTGTTTACAATAGTGTAGTGTACAGACGCAGCTCGTGTAAGACACCACGGCAATACAGCGTCCCCAACTTCTTAGTGTATAAATTTTAATAACAAATTTATTATAATTATTTAAATTCATCACTAACCATTTAATGTAATGTTCTTTCTAACTCTTTAAATCTAATGCAACTAATAAAAATCGTCCTTGGTACTCAATGGAAAGGGAAAAACTCGAAAGTCACTCTTTTTCCTCAGTATTTTTTGCAGCTGCGTACGCGCTGTAACTTTTCTTCTGCTTCGGAATTTAACTGAATAACGGCAACTGTTTTCTGAGCGGTTCCTTGTATAAGTTAAATTATTATTAGAACAACAGCTTTAAATTGTTTTTTACTCGCGACGTCCTTATGGAAGGAAAAGTTTTTCTCTTCAATTCTCCACTTTCAAAATTTAAAAATAAGTAAGAAAATGCAAGATCAATTGATGATAAGTAAAAAAAAACTTTAAAACAGTTTTTTATTGTAGTTAAGTATGAAACAATTTTTTTTATATTTTAAAATGTTAGTTAGACAATTTTTACTTACAAATGTTGAAGAACCTGAAATAATACACTTTGAAGATTTCCTAGACATCATTTTTATTTTGTACAATCCTACATGGGCCTTTATTGATAGTTTTAAGAGTGCCCTATTCCAAATAAAATACTGGAAGCTCCAAGGAATAAAACTTATTAAAGAATATCAATAATTCCATTTGCATTTAAAAATATTACAGCAATTTTACAGTTAGATATGATAGAACAAATTAAAATAGAATAGAATCTTCACAAGTCCTGTTATTATACCAAAGCCTGAACTCTTCTTTTCGATACTGAAAAAAATAAAGTATATTCTGAGGCGCACCATGAATTAGGATGTGACTTTTGATCGCAATGATTTCAATGGATAAAACATTTTTCTATATTCATGCGAACTTCGAGTTCCAAGTTTTTTATCTTTTCGCAGGAAACAAACAAGAAGGATGTGTTTTATTTTAAATACATTTTTAATAATACTAACAAACAGCATTCAATTATGTTTGGTTTTATTTCAATTATACCATAAATTTTTCTTCTAAATAGATAAGAAAACAATTTCTCCGTTCACGCATTTATTTTATTACCATATTGCACGATCTTTATATTTTCCAGCCTAAGTTTTGCTGATCGTTATAAATGAGAGCAAGGAATACGAGAAATATGATTGAAAAAATAAATAATTTCGAACTTAAATTTTATTAAAATTAATAAATTAAAACACTTTCCTATTTCAAGGCAAAAATGTAATAGTAAATTATTTTAAGAAGAAAGCTTTAAAATATTCAGTTCCAACCCCTTAACAGTGTAATTTCTTATACTATCTAATTAGATGACCCCCTCCCCGTTCTGTTTTGGGGATGTGTTATCGTATTGGTTCAACTATACATGTTCACAAACTCTTGTGATGTTAATGGATCACAGTTCATTTTTGTATTGCGTTATAACGTTTATGAATGACTTATAAGTTTAAAAATGACATAAATCGATGCACGAGTGGAGATCGGGCAAAACTTTTAAAGGGTTAATTAAGACGAGCAGGAGTGTTCTCATTTCCACTTTTCGAATATTAACACAATATCGTGTGTTCTCTTCATTATTCCTTATAAGAGTCTGTCAACGTGCTGAGATAGGTGCTGGGATGATGCACAGGTGCGTAGAGGAGGACACGGCCTTTTTATTTCGCGAGAAATAAATAAGAAAAAATTGGGAAAACGCCCTTAAAACAGCCCGATTTTTGTCACCCAGGTTAGAGCATTCCGGCACTGCTTTTAGAGCGTCCCGGCACTGTTTATTTCGACACTACTACGCCACTGATAACGCAACGTGTATATAGCGCATACTGATACTATATGGTGCATTTTGTGCATTCTAGTATAATGAAGAAAATCGAATATGCATTTTGGACGTCTTCCTTTCGACCGATTAGGGCCAAAATTTAATACATGTTTACCCCCTAAAGGTTTAGCTCTAATCCCTTAGGTTGAGTTATTAGTTAGGTTGGGTCGGTTGGCGTGGGTTGTGGACGGATACATTTTTACACCAAATTATATTCACCTAAGTCATTGCGTTCTTGAGTTATGGCATTCACATATACTCGGATAACAGACCGTCAGACGGGCAACGGCAGAAGGTAGATGGATTTGGTCCAAAATTGGATACATATCTACAATTATGATGATAAAACCATATGTTAAATTTCATCCATCTAACTCGTTGCATTTTTTGAGTTATCGTGTCCACGGTCAGACAGATATAATTCAAAAACTAGTTTTTTTCGAACTGAGAGAGTTCAACGTTGAATTTTCTTTTTACAATTATAATTCTCTATCTTTGTATACTTCGTATGCGCGAAAGTAAAAAGGCAAAAAATGTAAATTATGTAACTATAAATCACTGCGCAGGGAAGGGGTAAAAGTTACGGATCTCCGCGATTACGCAGGCAGGCCTCGGCTCCATCCTGATGATTCGCCTCAAACGATATGAAGAGCAGACATTCATTAGTGTGGTGGGATTTCAAAGGTGTCGTGGTTTTCAACTTCCTCCAAGGGCACCAAACGACCAGTTCGATTGGTGTTGGGGTATAATTGGACACATGTAATGAATTCATCATCCAGAAGCACTCAAGGTTCGAGCTCAGTAGTTTGATCTTCTATCAGAACTTAGTGAAAGTAGAATGGGACGCGTTTCCTCGCCCATCATACTCGCCTGATCATACACAGTCAGACATCCACTTGTTTAGCTTTCATCAAAATCCCTTGCAAAATATAAAGTTTAATGCAGAGGAAATTAAAGATAGCATCTTGTTCAATTTTTCAGCGAAAAAGACAGGTCCTTCTAAGGACGAGGAATTATGACGCGCACTGGAAGATGGCAAAATGTTCTCGAACCAAATCGGCAATAGATCCTTGATTTACTAGGTTCTTTATATAAATAAATGTCCCCTGAAAAATAGAGAAAAAATTCGCCGTGACATTTTTGTCAACCCAATAGTTCGATGCCAATTAATAGTCACTTCTGCAAACAAAATAATATTATCCTTATTTGAACTTCTTTTTCTACCAGACAAGCAGTTTAATTTAGACTAATATTGACAATCTCCTTTTTTCAATATATTATTAAATTTGGGTAATATTGGGAGTGAATGTGGATCCTACTGAGACTGAAAGATAAACATGATAAAAACAAATATTTCATCTTTATTTTTATTGTTGCATTGCACATCACTAATTGGTCGCAAGTCAAATTTCAAATCAAAATTTGAGCTAATCAAAGTGCTTCTAAACAAAACTGGTTTGTGGCCATGGTCATGTCACAAACCATTTTTTGTTTTAGGTGCTTATCTTCTTGGTTTCCTGAGCTCTGTCCTCCTCCGACATCATTAGGTGATGCTCTCCCTAGAAGTGCATTATTTATATCGATTCTTATTCGCTCATCGATATCAACGTTATTTGCAATCATTATCATCTTTACATAGTGTTCTAAAAAGTGACTACATTTCTAATGATAGTAATTAATGCACGATCTGATTTTCGCCTGCAAATTTAACCAAAGAGTTCAAATCCTTTCCTTTCAGTTGTTATAGCAGTTCTTCTATAACAGTTCAAACCGAATTATGTTTTTCAGTCAAAGGAGAGAAAAAATTATTTCATCGTGAAATCTAAAATTCGGCACCAACCATCAATTCAAGTAAGCACCATAATCATACTGAGAACAATAAAAGCCATTTTTGTCCTTTTTCCACACCAGTAGGAATATTTTATTCTCACTCGCATCTTTATCGGCAGACATTATTCTCCTAGTTAAATACAGCATCGCCGTTACAGTCGCAATCTCATTCACCTTTGCTGCTGCATAATACGCTAATCAATTACGCAACTCCTTTGTGTTCCTCCCGCCAAAATTCCTTCGACGCATCGCCATTTTGCGAATGAAATAATGACTCTTGGGCAATCAGCTTCCACCGAAACACTGGAGCCCCTGAAGCAGCACAGGATCTGCATAATTTGACTGCAATGCAAAATGGCAAGATCTCCCCTGCAGTGCCTGAAATGAGAAGGCGTTGTTTATTAGTGTCACGACCTTCTTCTGGAAGAAGTGTGCTGGGATAGCCAGAACACGCCAATCATTACTTATTTCTTTTCAAAATTTCCACCTCTTGGAAGAAAAACGCCCGTTTTGTTCTTCGTGATTCTTCGATGATGTGGGCCTTGCCCATTATGTGCTTTCACCTTCTTCCCCCTCTTTAAAAAGACATTTTACCTTTCTGTTCTTTATTTTCTTCTTCTTTTCTTATAACTTAATGTTGTTCTGGATACGAATTCCGGGAGAGAAGCATTGAAAGAAACATTTATGTTTCGTTTTTATTGATAAAAATGAAAGAAAAATGCCCCAAAGAAATCGTTCTGATCAGAATCGCATATTGTAAATTAGGCTGTATAGCAGACACAAGTCAAATAAAGATAATTGCCAGAAGGCTCGGCTTGGATGCTACGATGTATTTTTATGGAATGCATATATTAATACAGTTGTAACGAATTTGTCTCTGTACGAACTTCCAATAGAAAAAATTGCATACGAAATGTTCTGAAATAGTACTTATCTTGATTGATGGTACTCAGAAATTAGAGCTTAAGTAGATTTATTGGTACATCGTTGATGTACAATTATGTACACAGTCGCTAAAATTTATATGCAGCAACTATATACAAAATTACGAATAATTTTTATGTATCAGAATTAAACGGCGCAAAAAGAACTTCAAGGCGAAAGCTCAAAAGTAATAAGAATAACACTCTAAAAACCAGATGTTATAACAGATAAATTGCTTTATGCATCAGTAAAAGACAAGGGAAAGAAATACAGATTCATCAAATGAGAATAACTCAAAATCATCAGTGGGAATAATTTGCTTTGACATATGTTAGGATGAAGCAGTTAACTAATGAGAAGTAAGGCCAGAAATTGGCATAGATTTATCCCAAGCTAAACCTAAAGGCATTAAGTATTGGTTTTATTTTCAGAGAAATTTTTTTGAGATAGTTATATGAAAATAATTCTTCTTCTGTCAAATTGCATTGGTTGAGCAATAAATAAATTCTTAAAAGCTTGTTTAATTTTGTAGAAAATTATGATTTGGATTCCCTAACTTGTACTTACGGCAAATTTCAAGAATTTTAAAAATTTAAAAATATTTATAATATACTTACGAAAATAATTTAAATCGTCAACACGTTAAAATGCTATTATATTTCTAAAATTTATAATCGAATAAATTCCATTAGTAAAAGCAATTAAGCAGCAATGACCAACTTTGAAGCATAACTTTCTTTTATAATGAGATTCTGCTCCGTTTACATCAGTAGTACTGAGTAGCTAGAATTAAAGAAACTATTCGGATGACTGCAAGGAAAAAAACTAGTGATTGAAAGAACATCAAATCTCGGTGGTATGCAATGCACAGCATATAAAATGAATGGCGCAACAAAAGGTTCCAAAATTGAAATATAGCTGTGCCTAGTGCAAACGTAATTCAGTCGTCGCCGTTTAATAATTCGAATAGTGTCATGATGCATTTTAATTACGAATTGAAAGTAGTATAGGAATAAAGTAGATACTTAAAATTGCCATCAACATCTAAATCTCAAGTTATTTGATGTTTGTGAGGTAAAGTAAGACAATGACGTTTAACAAGCAACACCATCTATCTCAATTTTTTGAAATTTTAATGAGGAAGAAAATACTCAATTTTTCGCAACCAATATCCAATATTTCTGAATTTTGTTCACTTCTGGCAGGAACATGTGATCTTATGTTTATATCAGATGTTAAAAAACTTCAGAAATATTGGATATTTGTTGCGAACAATTGAGTATTTTCTTCCTATTTGAAATTTCCAAAAAAAAATGAGATAGATGTGTTGCTTGTTAAGCGACGACAAGGATTTATAAAGTAAAAATTGTTATTTTATTAAATGTTTCGTTTTTCTTACGCTTCATTCGTTTTCTTACATTTTAAATTGCATACTACAGAGAGTTTGAATTTTTATGACCTCTAATTTTTTTTCTCAACAATGCTCTGAACATTTTTTTTTATTTAGTTTTACATTATTTTTCTAACCACCCTGTATTAGAAAGAAAATAACCCATCTCGAAACAAGATGAACTCAACATTGAATATATTTGTGCATTAAATATGCAAAAACAGTAGTATTACAATAAATATGCAAGTAATTGCATTGAATATAAATAGTATTAATTACATATGCAAGAAATTGCATTAAATATAAATAGTATTACATTAAATATGCAATATAATTGCATATTTAATAGCTTATAGATTCTGTTAAACAAAAATAATTATATCGCTTTTAGTACTTCAACTTCATTATCGTGGCAGTATTGTTACAAAAATCGTCCTGTTGGTGAGCGTGAAAGCAGTACAACAAGCAGGATAACGGAGAATGGCACTTTATTCACGAATATTCAGGAAAACACGAAGCACAGGTAACAGCACCTGCACAGATTAGCAGCGCAAACAGACAGCAATTCACTAATAAGAATAGAAACAGCACTTTCAATACCGCTCGGCATCTAACAGCTTGCTAGCTCGCACAGCGGGAAAAACTCCAAAGAGAGATTCCAAAGACGTTCCCAGTTGATCAACACGTTCAAAGTCGATCAACACACTACCCTCTAGTGATCCGAGCACGACTCTATTTATAATCTTCCCGACAGGCCGTGACGTCACATGGAATCATCTGGATAAATCCGGATCTCGACCCCTAATAGAGATATCAAGAAAATTCTAGTACTTTTGAGATCCCACATTTCGCCTCAAAATTTGTAGACAATTCACCAAAATGGTCGCCAAGGACAGGGGTCTATGGATCCATTCCCCCGGTATTCCCTTACATATCCCTGTAGAACTCTCTCCCCAACCATAAGACTAACATTGCTGGAAAGCGACATTCCATGTTCGTAACAGTATTAAAAGCAAAGGAGTAGGGTTAATATATTGTTGAAAGTTTGACTATTGAATTCAACCATTTTGCGTAACATTTTCAAGCTACTGACTCGGTTACAAGGCGTTTTCTGTGTTAAATACTGCAAAATACTGTTCAATCAATCTGAGGGAACAAATAAAAAGTTGAACACAGAGAATACACAAAATCATAAAACTTTTGCAAACATATATATAATTAAAAACGAAAACACATAATTACAAAAGCCCCAAAACACACCATGAAACTAAAAGTCGTTTTAAAAAATTAAAAGACCATTCCCAAAAGGCAAGGGTTAAAAAGTCAAAACACGCAAGTACCGAGTCTTCTAAAAACACACCAGGAGTTTAAAAACGTAAATACACACTTGAGACAAAAATAAATTGCAACACTTAAGATAAAAATAAATGATTAATTAACCTAATTTGATGTAAAGGACAGCATCCGCCCTCCTAATTCTTTCACTTTATCTTTCAACTTAAATGCCGTCTATATGTTTGCCTCGTCATAATTAAATGTTTGAAAAACCACAACTGTGTTTTTATCTTTCTCACGAAACTGTATACTTCATCTCACATGGGAGCCAGGCTTTCATTCTACATATATGATATTGCTTTTATTGGATTGGGTTGTGAAAATGCAACCCTAATGATCAAAAATTTACTCTCTTCTCAAATACATATTGTATTCTCAGTTTTATCAGTTTATCAAAATATTTATTCATTATTAACTGTGAGAACTCTCTCCTGCTACATCAAACAATTTCACTTTCCAAGTTTAAAACATTTGAAAACAGTTTACTTCAACAAAAATATTCGCATTGCGCAGTTCGATAACTTTTTCGTAACCTCGAAAAATATCACGTAGACAAATATGCTCATATTTAACAATGACTGCATTAAAACGTGAGGAAGATAACATTGTAGCAAAGTGGAAGTCAACGAACGTTGCAACAAAAACAGACAGTTCCCCCTGAACATAGGAAGGACACAAGAATTACACGTGTTTCAGTATACGTATGTTTTAATTCTATGCTCGTTTTGAAGCTAAAAAACAGCAGGTAGTGTTTCATTGTTCGCTTTTTCGGTCCGTTTCAGAAAAACAGTTCTTTTCTAAGAAATCAGTCTGTAACGCGAACAACTGTGTGTTAATTCTATTATTTAACTATATTTTGTTGGAGCAATAAAAAAATTGTACGATTTTTTATAGCACAGTTGCGCATGAACCACTAAACATTCTTTTAAAGTTACAACATTTCTAAATTCTTAATTTACTCTAGCAGTGTCTAAATTGGATGTAGTTATGCAATTACGAACCAATTACCATTTTATGGATTTGGGATTCACTATCAAAAACTGTACCCACTGCTTGCGATTCGCCGTCCAAAATCACACCAATTACATTTCCTTGTTCATCAAACTACTCATTATGCAATGAATAATTTCGGGTCATGATTAGAATTTTCTTCTGTATTGCTTTGAGAAAATAACTGTATCTCAATACTATTTTGGAGTTAGTTCTTTTTAGCGTAATTATGCCTATACAAGAAGATTTGTGCCCGTCTAAGACGGGCTTTTAGCTTGCCAACAATATCTCAGATCTGATTGTCATAAATTTGCCAACGAAAGTTGTTGAAGAAAATCTCATGCAGATTGCCAGAGTGCTTAAGAAATAAAAAAAAGCATGAAAAACAGAAATGATGATTCAATAGACATTGACTTTCGTTTTTTCCGAGTAAAAATAATGCAAAACCATTAACAGAAAAAAATGCATTACCAAATACAAAATTTTAAAAAAATGATGAATTGATAAATGCAAATCTCTAAGTAAAAGGATCCTTTTTCAGTGTAAGAAAGGTTAAGGAATATTCCTAAGACCATTGGAATAGAGAGACCTCAAAATTCTTAAACGCTTTCTCTTTCAAATATAAGGGAAAATCACTTCCCCTCTCAAAAACCGCTCCGAACCCTCCTCTGTTCCCCCGCTCCGAATTCTAAAAAAGAAACCCTTCCCCTGTTCCCCAAACCCTTCTGGACGAGCTGTTAAAGAAGAAAGCTCGCTCTGGTACGTAGCGAGGCCTTCTCACGGTTTTTATATTTTAGATAAGCTTCTTATAAGCAACGAAAATTCATCTGTTCAAAAAACAGCTTGGATTACAAAAGTGCAGTTTTAAAGACTGTCGTGAGAAAGATAGACAAAAAAGACATTGTTAAACTAAAATATATCACGCAGGATATTACGGGCAATTAATAATATTCGATTATTGATCACATTTACGGACCGTTTTGAAGCCACATTAAGACTGTTTGGAAACGAACCTCGTAATTTTCAACCATGGTCAAGGACGACACTTAAAAAAGTACCCCCTATCGAAACCTCCACACCACACCAACGGGAGGACGTTTGACTTCAGCGGACTTCTCGTGTACCAAGCCAACATGTATGGATATTCTTCGGTGAAAATGTTCTCAAACCCACAACTCTACGGTATCGAATCCGACACTGTGCCACCACCGTCTTATTTAGTCAGGGGTGTAGCGGTGGTCAAGGAGCGTACAGATGTTCTAGTTTCTAGTGTTGAAACGCTCCACGAAGACAAAACGGTCGAGAGTTTGTTTTACTTTGCACTGCCAAATACGACATGGGGCGAAAACATATTGTAACCTGGTGCCATTCACCCTCGCTACGCCCCTGAATTTTTTATGTTTTATTCTTGCCTTTTTAGTGCTGTAATGTTTATAGACTGGATACTGACCGTTTCAAAATCCCGAGACTATCACTTTTGGACAATTTTACCACGGAAATGGGTGACAGACAATGAGTAAGATGAGCGCATTTCCGGAGTTCTTTGCTAGATCACGCTAAGTAAAATGTCAACATCTCCCCCTCCATGTTTCACTTCCCCCCAATTTTGGTGAAAAAAACTGCGCATGCACGAAAGAGCGGAGGGTTTCGGAATCCGCGAACATACAATACTATCTGTAAATTGCAATATACGACTCACATTATGCAAAAAATCGTTCAAAACTCAAATTACGTGATGCGACATACATGATATGCGTCGTGCATGACGCAAAATACGTTCAAACCGCTTTGCAGGGCAGACTATCGGATATAGAACTACCAAATTTAGCTCGTGGTTACTTCTTTGGTTAAAGTGCTCACTAAGAAAGGATTTTTTTAAATTTTAATTAGATTTTTAATAAAAAATTATCGCAATATTAACGCTTTTCCTCAATAACTTCGGAGCATATTATTGCACAAATACCATTTTTAGTCATTTTAAAACTTAAAATCCAGTTTGTCAGTGATATAAATTTTATTTCCATACAGGTTTTTTTTTCTCTACTTTTAATAAACTCTTAAAAATATTTTTAAATATATTTTACCTCAATACTTCTCACTGTTTTACCAACTGTGTTTATACACACGCGCGTTGAGGTCATATTAGATATATATTTTGTGTACACGCTATCGTTTGCGTAATTAAGAGTAAATTTTTAAAAATAATATAAAGACAGGCGAATCAAGCCTAAAACATTACCATGCTGCGATGTTTCGGACTGGAGGTTTGAATCTCCCTTAAATGTTTAAAAACTTCTTTTTTAAATTTCATCATTCAAAACAGAACTTCGAAAGATATTTATAAGTAGTGATGCATCGAAAATTGCTGATGCGTTGTTCTCTTTTTACTCGACAGAACAACAGACCCTTGCACTTCCGCCTTCGCCATGTACAATGCCCTCCCACACCAAACACATCCCAATAATAATCGAAACGTCCAACAGCAGCGTCCCGTTGTTCGATGATATCCTCCATTTTACCACAAAGTCTTCCAAAAACAAAGAAGACAGCTGTCACACAGAGAAAGAAGTGCATGTTTTGGAAGCGGCCGTTGTGGATGTAAGGCGTTCTTGGACAGCCAGAACAATAGACTCGTTCCATTCTTTTGGAATAAAACAAAAAAGCATCAGCAATCAAATCATTCCGAGTAAGGCTTTTTCAAGATCACCAGCAGCCACGATCAGTGACCTACAGGTTGCATGTATTAGGTCAATAGTCCAAGTGCTTCCGTTTTGTCTCGATAGTGGGTGATGTCAGAGTCGTCGAAAAATGATCTGGTTAACGTTTGCGTTTAAACGATTATCGGTTGTTTGTAAAACTCTCGTGAGGGTGAACTTAGACAATGGAATTCAAAAGGCCACTTTCTCACAGTTTATCTCATACAAAATGAAGGTATTGTTTATTCCAGAATGCTTCCATGCAGTGTCGAATATTAATTCAGTAGCGACTTGGATATCTGAGGTTCCAACTTTATACCTCACTGCTGTTTCCAATAAAACTGCTTCTGTTTAAAAATCTTACTGTGATAGCAATGATTGTCTACCATTTTTTTTTAATTCTTCGTTTATTACAAATTCAAGTATGTCGATGTTCAGTAAGAAAAAAATTAAAATTTGTTTTATACTTTCCTTGACTTTACGTTCTTGGGTTGTTGTTGCTTCTTTACTTACCCTATTGTGCTTCAGGAATTCTATATTATTTTTTTTCCTATCCAAGGGAAAGAAATATATAAGAAAGGAAACATTTATTAGTAATAATTAAAAAGAAATTCACATGAAATAAATATTTAGAGAATTTTGGTGAAGTTTTTAAGTTGTGATGATTTTCTTAACTATATTTACCTGCAAATGTTGACGAATGTGAGAAAAAAGACCGTATGAGAATTTTCAAGACCCCAAGTAGCTACTTTTCTTCCCGACACCAATATTTTCTGTGGTTGGGATCACATCCCACAGTTTTAGATGCCGTTAGAACAGTTCTGGAGTCATGAAAACTTTCGCAATGTATTCTGCCAGATTCTTTAATATTTGCGAGGAAAAGTAATTGGAATAATAACGAAAGAATTAATAAACACACTTTTATTAGTGAATTAAAAAGTAGAAAATAATTTTTTTATCAAAAGTATGGCGGACAAAATAAAATCCTTAAAGCGTGAAACGATGATAGAAATACTCTAAGTAAATTGGAATTTTAATCACATTTATTTATTTTAATATATTTAATATATCACATTTATTTATTTTTAATATATTTTATATCACATTTATTTATTTTAATTATTTTAATATATTTGCCGCCCTTGGCAACAGGCGTATTCGCTCGAAATATTGGCTAGCCTGGCTGTTAAACTGGATGTATAACTACTTCAAATTTCACTTTTGTTGTATGTAAAATATGAATTTAATGGGAACTAAAATTTATACGAAAATGAATAACATTTTTGAAAGCCTGCCATTACAAAATAAAATATTTTAATATTAAGAATTTAGAGTTAAATGTCTGCTCATGGCCAAATTTAACAGATAAAACAAGTTATAAATTTTAATTTTATATGAAGTAGCATTAAAAATTGTTTTGTTTCGTGCATTTAATCTCGCATTTTCTTCGTAAAATTATGAATGTGTTTTCACAAAAGAACGTAAATTATTCACTTTTGTAGTGATTTAATGGTGGAGTTTCGGCTTCGGGATTGGTGGGTTTTAGGTTCTAGACCCAGTTCCCAGGGACGGATATGTCCTAAGCCAAAGTATATAACTCTGCGCCCTATCCAACATTCAAAAATTTCTTTAACGCTTTGTGTGTGAGAGAGGAACAAAAAATGTTTTTCGCCTGTAACTGAGTAAGACAAGACAAAGGGAGCGTAAATGCACTCAAACTGTTATTTAATGTTTATGAATATAATTTTAAAAGCAGTACTTAATACGACCTTTCCAAAATAGTACTTAAAATTATTTCAAATTCCAGTCATTATTTTTTCCTTGGCCATGGCCTAAGTTGGTCCTATGGGAAATCTACACTTAAGTTCTGCTGTGTCTGGCTTGATGCCTGCTAAATCGGTTGGGGCCAAACATCCTCCTCAAAACTACGAAATCGTTCCGCAATATTGCTTGTGTGTACATTTTAAAAACAGAACATTATTCTTATCAGTGGCGCAATTAGCAGTATGGGGCCACCGACAAATGTTTAGGATGGGGCCCTTTGAAAATTTAACTCACGGCTATCACTAATTACATAAGTACTTTATTTTTGAGATGCTTAAGATAATTTAGGAGAAATAATTCAGTATTTATCTATATTTTTATTTGACACCCCTTTCATTCAAATTTTCATAAATTAACGATAATTAACAAGTAATTTAAAATTGTTTACTTCGAACTTTTTTTTCAGCACTTTATTAATACAGTCGAACCCCTCCCATATATCGAACTTCTATAAATCAAAAATCTCTATAAATCCAACTTCTTTTCAGGAATCTTGGACTTTTATTTAAAAAAAAACTGTTTTTATATATCAAATGAATTTCTATACATCGAACAAAAATTTTCGGATAACAAATTGTGTATATCTATTGCAATCAAAAAGCGCCCATGGATTTCGTTCATAAGAAGGAATATAAATTAAATGAGAAAAAAACTGTTTCACTGATTTTTACTACAAAAGAAATTCGTGGAATACCAAAATGTTGTTTACGGAAAAGCAATAAGTACATAAGTAAATTAGTACTGCTGGAATTGTCTTGCTGGTGAGTCATTTGTCATTCTCAGCTTTTCATCTAGGAATCTCTTCCTTTTGGAGCGAAACTTTTATTTTAATTTTAGTTTAACTTAGATTTCTTATAGTGAACATGACCTTCAAACGGAAATCTTTATGAAAGAGAATTTCAGTTTAAAGAAACACATAGAAAATAATCTCTACTAATAATAAAGGAGTGTGCGTGCGTGTGTGTGTGCGTGTGTGTGTATGTGTGTGTGCAAACATACTTTGGAGGGTGGGAATGTGCACCTCGGAGCCCTTTTTTCATTAGAATTTTAATTAATTAAAAATTAAGTGAAATTTTGGCGATTTTCCTTAATAACTTTCCAAAATATTACAGCACAAAAATCATTTTTACACCATCTGAAAGTGCAAAAATTATCTTCCCAATAATATCAATTAAGTTGCCGTACAAAGTTTCCTCGAATTTTAATAATTTTTTTTAAATATTTTTTGGCATAATTTACAACAATACTTTTCATTGCTGCAAAGCAACTCAAACAGTTTTCATTGTTTAAACAAATATTTAATTGCATATTTCTCTTTCATTATTGTAATCTGAGATTATATCCTAATACATTTTGCTCTCATATTTTATTTCATCCAAGCTTTTTGTGAAATCTGTAAACCAAGCTCTCCGAGATATTACTTTGCTTACATTAAGAAATATATCCATTAAGCTTAATGGTTATGTTTGCTATGTTTTGATTCTTTTCTCAGCATGTTTTAATCCAGGTAACATGACGTTGGCCATAAAATGTGCTGCGTCATTATAATGTTGAAATCAAATGCATATTATACAAGAGGAATAAGAAAATGAAGATAGTGCCGACAACATGGAATTAGAGGTTACATGACATGGTCAGTTATTTGATTCCATTAGAAAAATTTATGTAGACAATGAACAGAACAGGTGAAAGGCCACTAAAAGAACTCGGGTTAAATATCTACCACAATCTGAAATTTAAAATTACGTTGTTACGAGAACCATGAATATAAAATGAAGCAAGATTCAATTGAAATCATATTCCCGATGAGCAAGATGGTCGCCGAAGGCGGCTAGTAATAATAATAATAATAAATAAATAAACATAATAAAAAAGCATGAAATTTCGAAGAGTACAGTCTAAACAATTTTAAAAAATCTTGATTCGGTTTTTAAACTTTTGAGAGTGTTAGAGGAGATCGGAAAACTTAGTTTATTAGTACATTGTAATAAGTTTGCAAATTACATGGATATTTCTACATTTTTTACATAAATTTCTTTGGTTGTTCAACCCATTTATGCCCAAGTCGGATTTTTTCAATAATATTTTGTATTATAATATTACATGTCTTGAAATCAGCTGGAAAAATACAAAAAAATCCTGCCTCAAAAATTTATATTTTATTGCCCTCCTAAGCTTAGCGTCTTTGTTTAGACTAAGTCCTATTAATGCAAAAAAACTATCAAAATCTAAAATTACGTAAAATTCCAAAAAGAAAACATATCCTTACAATTGTATTTACTTATATATCTGTTAAATTCAAGTAAATTAATTGATAAATAATTGAACAAACTTACATTTTTCCTCTTCACATTAGGAAAAGCTACTTTCGGAAGAGTCTGTCTTTAAAATAAAAAGGCTACATTATCAGCCTGATGCTTGATATGTGCTGCCATCGACTGAATATAAAAGAAACGAACACTTAAAAATATTTTTTTGTAAAATTTATGTTGAAAAAATAATTCCTGTATGTGTATATGATGCATTTTTAGAAGCGTCCCTAAAAGACACTACGCATTAATGGGTTAATTTTTCCAAAAACAATCCTCCTCGAAACAATTGGCTGTGCATAACTGTATTCAGCAAGAAATTTATGAAAAATTTGAAAAATGTATTTCTTCATTTAGGTGTAGATCAAAATTGTTAGGTCCAGTGGAATAAAAAACAGAAATGCATCGGAGATTGAGAGCCTTTGAGCTCGTGTACTCCACACCAAAACGCATCGTTGGCGCGGGCAATATGTATTTCTGTATATTGAAATCTTTTCCAGGAACCTTCAAGTTCGAGAGGTTCGACTGCATATTTAAACTTTTTTCAATCCTGTTGGGTAGAAGATAGGAGTGTGTACGTGTCCATTGTAGCACCTCGGGTCAAAGCCTCCTTAGATCGTGAGGCCCTAGAATTCGGTCACTGACTCTTACTAAACTAAACTCATCCTAAAATCTTGCAGAATGTTTGTATGTATTTGACCATAGTTTAGGAAAATATTTTTGTATATATTTGAGCATACCTTCTGAAAATATTTTTGTATATATTTGAGCATGTTTTCGGAAATGCCCTATATATTTCTCGCAAGAAAACTGCTTTTTGTTTTCTAAATCTAGATCGCATATTTCAGCTGTGTGCATTCTTTTACTTTCACGTCATAGCGGGAAGTAAGAGTCACGATGTTTTTCTTTTAAGCCATCTTCCAAAAGAAACCACGCATAATTCGGATCTTAAATTCTTTCGCCACTTGACCTTCCGAGAGACCTGGCTTTAGTCCACTTCAGATCCGGAACAATGAAAGGCTGGCATTGTTCAGTGGCGCAGTTGCAAGCGTAATTTATGTGTCCTGCCTTTCTGACAAAATGTTCTTTATTTGGTCCCAGCAAACACGGGAGCAGAGTTGTTTACCATCGGTAAAGAAATACTTGATCGTGAGTGTGACGTGTCGTTTATTCGACGGATGTGGAAAAAGTAGTTCATCCGCATTAATACCCCCTCCCCCGGTTTGTTACTCCACTACCTCCTCCTCCTGTATTTCTCTGATCCTCAGAGTCGATGCTTAACCATTTACAGGCCAATGTTCCCAATTGGGAAAATAGAATTGAAAATTCATTTCCAAATAAATTTCATTCATATTGATTTGAAAAAATTGTTGTTTATTATTGTAAGTATAAAATGGGCAAATGTAAATAAGTTAAAATGGGCAATGTAAAGAAATTAATGAATATTGCCTTTTTTGCATTTTGAATTTGCGCAACATAAAAATTGAGATGAAACTGAAAAATGATCCAAAATTTCTAAAATTCGGAAGACACATTTAAAAAGGTCCAAGTTACTAATAACACACAAGATATAATAATATAAATAAGAAATGCATTTCCTATAATTCATTAAAATTCCATATTTCCAGTTGGTAAGATTGACCAGTGAGGCCGCGATGATCCAGTGGTAAAGGCTCGACTTCGGAGCCGGAACGCTCCAGGTTTGAAACCCGATTCCAGTGAAGACCCGACGTGTTTGTGGGCCTCGTGCACGTTAAATCTGAGGTGAGTCAAACGTCCGGTGTGGTGCGGAAGTTTGGAGAGGGCATGTATCGCCCTCGTTATCTAACCTCTGTTCAAAATTACGATGTCTGTCCCAAAATAGCCCTCATGTTGTTTCAAAACAGGACGTTAATATAACTAAATTAAACATTGGCTAGTTGTCACTAATCTGTGAAAGAAGGAATTTCACTTATTATCAGTTTTCACTGAAAATGAAAAGGAAAGAAGAATCCTTTCATATTTCAGGAAGGGAAAACCTTTCTGTTGTAAAAAGAGAAATCCCTTAATTTTGGTGAAAAAATTCTTTTTTATCTGCAATCTGGAGCATTTTATTATTAATGTGAGGAATTAGCGTTTATGCGCCGCTGGAATGATAATTCTGTATTGTCTGTTTCTTCCAATTATTAATTCCGATTCAATTACCTAAAAGGTATTACCATGTACAAAGAAAAAATTGCGTATAGAACAACCAAATTTGATTCAGAGATATAATTCTGTGATGGATGGAGTTGATCATTGTATAAAATGTTGAGAAGCTACTGTCACAACTTAGAAATACAACATAGTAATGGAATTTATTTGGAAATGCACTAAGTATGGCTGTTGTCGTTGGATGGCTATTCCATGTAGTAACTCACAAAAAAAAATGACCAACTCCCTCTGTTGCGAAATGTCAATAGGTGGCGCTGCGAGCGCGGAAGTAAAGAGTTAAAAAGAATTTGTAATGAATGACGTATTAATGGTTTAGAGTTTTGGTTCGGAGTTCGAGGAATAATGGCGTAATAAGTGCTTTAATCTGTGTTTAATGTTCTTTTTTGTGTGTGCTGTAATGTGTCGTCTAATCTATGCAATAAACATTTAAAATGCATAACCTGCGTTTTGGATCTGTTGAAGTCTACCGAAATACCAAGCAGCAAACTAGATAATTATCGTTATGATAAATATTCGTTAATTTCGTTTTCGCACCATATTAGTTTCGAAAAACCCTCATCTGGAATTTCGCCGAGAAGTTATAATTGCCGTTCTACGAACTGGGAAGGGATGGACCTGAACCAGGACTAGAAGTTAGCGGATGTGTATCGCAGCGGAAGAGGGGCTTTAAAACAACAAGTCAAGATATATGTGCACAATGTAGAGAAAATACATGACCTCGGTGGCACACAAAACCAGCGGGAATGGTCTCCTTTAAACTTTCTCGTATAGGGTGAGGTTGCTTATGTCGTACCTTCTAAGGAAAAAAGTGTATAAATTGCTAGTTTTACTTTAAAAAGGACTAAATTTAGCTTTATTCGTAACTTCGATGAATACTGCAGCTATTTATTACAAAAAAGTTCAAAATGCATGTGCTCTGTCGAATGAAGTGAGCAAATCTTCAAGTAATGACATCGGTACGACTAAGTGGCGGTTTTCCGCACAGGCGCTAGAGGTGCTCGTCTCGTACCTAGAGACTCCGGGAGGGCCTCAAAATCTATTCGACATACATCACAGTGTTAAGCCGACTGCGAATTTATAACATTGGGTAAGGTAAGGGCCTCAAATTGTCAAAATCCGCCACTGGTACCAGCATTTTCAAGAATCACAAAAGTACATTTTTTGGTTCGTTCGCTCATTCTAGCACTGAAAATTAGGATGTGTTCTTGCAGTTTCCTCTTCCATTGTTTTTGATAAATATTTCGGTCATCCAGATTTATTATTTTATTCAGTGCTAGAAGTCGCAGTGTTAGTTTAGAAATACTCCGATTTATATGTTGCCCGAGGCAAAGCGAAAAGGCGACAACACAAGACAGAATAAAATTTATCAAGCGGGCGCCAATATACAATGTGGTGCGTTATGTGCATCATAGTATGATGAAGAAAACCGGATATGCATTTTGAGAGCCTTTTTTCCGGAAAATAGGAGCCAAAATTGGATGCATATCTACAATTAGGGTTATAAGACAACATACCAAATTTCATTTAGCTATGTCACTGCGTTGTGGAGTTATCGTGTTCACATGCATACGAATATACAGACTAACAGACAGTCAATCCGCTGACGGATTTAGTCCAAAATTCGATACGGATCTACAATTCAGATGATAAAACTGTGTACCAAATTTTATCCATCTAGCTATTTAAATTTTTGAGTCAGCGGGTTCATATGCACACGTACAGACAGACAAACAGACTTCCCGTGAACGGATTTTGTCCAAACTTTGACAGAAATCTATAAATCTGGTGTAGAGACCACATACCAAATTTTATCCGTCTAGGTCAACTCTTTTTTGAGTTATCGTGTTCACAGATAGACATTATTCCAAAAATGCTTTTTTCCCTAATTGATGGAATGTGCATTCATCAGAAACGTGGAGATTCATCAAAATTTCGAGGTCGAATTTTTTGACGATTGCAACACTTTCACTTAGGAAAGTAAAAATTTGTATTTTAAGTGCTCTCCAGAGTACCACGGAATAGAGTTATAAAGTTTAACTTTCTGTATTTTTCAGTGGCGGCGATTGGGGGCAAAAGTGGGGGGGGGTAGAAAATTTATAGAAACCTGAAAGTACGCCGGAGTATAGGGGGTAGAAAACAAAATTTTAAAATTTAGTTCCAAAATTTGCTAGTGTTCCCAGACATTATTGCCTTTTATAATTTCAAGTTTTAGGCAACTAAAATGAAACAGAAATTTAATTTTTCCACAAAAAGTGGTAGCGGCGACTGGCCCCCCCCCCCCCCCCCCAATCGCCACCACTGGTATTTTTTCTGCAAAAAACAAATTAATCAATAAATAAATATTGATTTAAATTCAGAAATTTTCAATTGAATTCATATCCTTGCTTGGTTATAAAAATAACATTTTCATTATTTTGTTTATTATTCAGTCTGATCATCACTAAATTCCATTTTTATGTCTAGCGTAATGAGCTTAGTCAGAAGTGGCTAATGTTCCCAATTGGGAATATCATAAAAATCGTATATAATTTTTTATTCATATCTTATGATTGATATCTTTAAACTAAAGCATTTGAAGGTTAAATAAGCAAAAAATAATTAAAAATAAGGCTGGACCTGAATTCGGCCTGTAAAGGGTTAAATTACAATGAAATCTCGATTATTGGAAGTTTCCTGCAATTCAGTGCTTTTTAAACAACTTTTTCCATTCGCGACGCCTCTTTGTCAAAATAATAATAATAAAGTAAGATTACTTATGAACAACAATAATAACAACAAAAGAAAATCCGCAAACCCAAATGTACATTACGCCAGAAAATAATACACTAGAATGAAAATTAACGATAAACAAACAAATTAATTTATATTTGTTTGGAAATCTCGCCAAAATAGCACAATTAACTCTGCAATATTGCTGCGATACTTTTATGATCTAGTACTATATCTCTAATACCGACTAATGTTATATGAACATTGTACAGTACGTCCAAAAAGTATCCGAACGCTGCTCGTTGTTCTGAAAACTCGCACAATAAAACAGTAGAAATGTGTCTTCTAAAAGTTTATATAATATTTTTTTCAAGAAAGGGGTCGTCTTCATATTTAGATTTACACAAACTCAATTTTTTTCAAATGGCAACACCCAATATACCCAGATCTTCCAAATTAAATTAGGTGGAATACGTATAACATTTTGTAATTTTGAGTAAATGGTTGATAAGTTATGAACACTTGAAATTTGGAATTCTCAATGTTACATGACCTTTCCCGATTTTTTAATACATTTCAAGATACTATAATGAATCTTTAACAGTAAATCTTTTTATATTAAAATACAAGACAAAACTTTTGCATTTTTACAAGAATGGAAATATATTTTATAATTTTTGTTAATTTTTAAATTCATAAATTGGAAATCTTTGAATAGAAACACACATAAAAAATTATGCCAATCGAAGGAGTATGACCTAAAACCTCACTGTTCAAATATTTATGAGTTTCCGTGAAGTAGTTTTTAAGATATTTAGCAATAACCAAAAGCTTTTAGAACAGCTTGATTTTCGCTTTCTTTGGCGGTCATCTCAACTTTACAAAAGGATTCGTTGATAGGAAAAAAAAATTTCTGAAGTGGAACGGGAAGTATAGCATGTCTTTCTATGTTGCTTTAGAATAAGAAACTTTTTTTATATAAATGTAATGGTGAGGACTAAACGAAAAGAAAAATCGATGCTCGTAACAGATTCTACTTTGCTTACATTTCAAGCGAGATTACATTTCAACTACTAGAATGGAAAATGGGAACCGATTACGGTTGTAGAAATGTTTTATGAAATCTTTAATTGATAAAAATACAAAGAAGCTAGATTCTGCGTAACGCATGAATTTATATAGTATAAAGTGAATGAATGAATAAAACATTATATAAATGATAGGGTTGGGTGATACTGTATCAACTTGATACTTTGTATCAGGTACGCAAAAGTATCAAATACAACTAAATGATACAGACCAAAAAGTATCAGGTACTCGGTATCAGTTCTCGGACTCGAATGATAACGATAATTAATCGCTTCCGTCCCGTTCCTTTTCGGTCGGCTGATACAAAGTATCAACATGATACAAGTATCATACGATACAACATATCAGATTGATACAGTTCCGGGTTGGAGATGGCTTCGCGTTTTCGGTAGAGGTATGATGATGAAGTGCATGTGGCCTTGGTTTTGAAGTCGTGACGGGTGGAGGTGGAAAGGAGAGAAACAAATAGTTAAGTGTATCGGAAGACGGGATTCCCGAGCTGGGATTGGTATGTGTGGGATTGATATGTAATGCATTAATTTTGTGGAAATGATGCAATAGGATTTCAGCATCATACGCGCGTGTAGGAACATCTCGATCGAGGATGATCCCCGAAGTAGGTAGGTACTTCCTTATTAAAGAACAATTAAAATAGAGGCTAGAAGAGAGGTACAATTTTCTGTATTAAAAAAAAATTAGTCAGAAAATATTTTTGCATGATTGTGACATACGTCCCATGAGAATTCATTTTATCGGTAGTGATACTGATCTTAAATAACAAAAAATATGATTATCTTCTGACAAAGTAAAAAAATTAGTTTTTAAAACTATAATTATTGAATTATTTTTATCTCTCTCTTTATCTCTTTTGTTGTTTTACCTTGTATGTTCTCAATGCTATTCTTTTGTTAATATACTTACTTCCCTCTTTTCTTAATTAAAGAGAAATTTCATATTCTTTGTTTTAAGTTGTTTATATTAAACTCTATATATAAATAGACGTTTAGCTTTAAAAACTATTATCTCCATCTCTTCCAAAATTGCTCGTTACCTTTAGCTTTAGTTGCTAATTTTAATTTTGTACATCATTTCTTAAAGCATTTGTAAAAAGTAAAGACTTTTCTAAAACTTAAAAGACTGATAGCAACAGTTTCATTTTCATTTCGTTTTTAAGTATTTCAGCGTATATTTATATTTTAAAATATAAATATTTTCTGTTTAATTATATTTTTTAAATCGTTATATTCTGAAAATTCTATTCATGTTCAGCATTTAATTGTTATGCTCAATTTATTTTACTAATAATAATTCTGTTGTTTGAGTTACTTATTTGTTTCGAATAAAGAAATGCTTAAAGCAAAATATATTTATTTAATCATAGAAAATCCCATCAATCTTATATACTTAATAAACATTGCAAGAAAAGGTTAAAAAATGCGTTAGAAATAATTTTATCCAGGCAATGATAAGAAATAATATATATAGGTAGATTTAAAAAACACTCACATAACACCAAGCATCGCCAAGGCAGAAATCTCGTATCACTATCCGATCGCCGACTACCCAGTTCCGTACCGACAGGAAGGGATCGGTTATCGGCTGTATCAGATACAAAAGTATCAAGTAAAAGTATCAGGTACAAGCGTGTATCAATATCACCTTGTACCTGATACAGCAAAACCTGGTATCAACCCAACTCTATATAATGAAATAAAATAGCAACTTCTTGTGTATGGATATGCAGTGTCATTAGATTTTGGCAAAATATCTTTTTTAAAAAATTTAAGCAAAAGATTAAAAATGTTACGATGAATTATTTTGATTTAAGACTATTTCTGGTAAAAAACGATTAAGTATAATGAAATTTAAAATTTAAAAAAATTAAAAATTATTTTAAATATCGTTTGGTAGAAAATCGTTTGGCATCGTTCAGCAACAATACGCTAATTTTGTTCTATTTATAAAAAGAATATTTCAGAAAATGAGCATCTGTGTTACATTTTTCAGCTGCTCGAAAAGACTTCCAGTTTAAGCTGTTTTACTTAATATATACCGTTGAAATTATTCAGATATCTAGATCATTTTAACAAAATGCCACGAGAATTAGATAATGTCATGAAAGTCCAAATAATAGGTCTTTATCAATTTGGTTTTTCGTACAGACAGATAAGACGTCAACCTTGAATTAGTATATCCTGGTTTTGTTATGTATAAGAAGGTAAATATAAAGTGCTTTTGTTTCCTTAGTTAGTAAACTAAGTTAAACCTTAAAGTTCGATTTTTTAAAAATTGATTTAAAAATGTTTTCTGACTTTCATTTCTTGAATAAAACATGGGAAAAATACTGTTACAAAAATCGTTCTGTCTGTGTACGGTAAAAACAGTTCAACAATCAGGTAACGGAGAATAACACTTTATTCTCGAATATTCTGGAAAGCACGAAGAGCAGGTAACAATAAAAACAGCACTTGCACTGATTAGCAACACAAACGAACAGCAATTCAATAAATAAATACAGCAACAGCACTTTCAATACCGCTCGGCGTCTAACAGCTTACTAGTTCGCACGGCGGATAAAACTCAAAAGAGAGATTCCCAAGGCGATCTTAGTCGATGAACACGTTCAAAGTTGATAAACACTCACTGCCCTGTGATCCGAGCACTGTCTATTTATAGTCTCCCTGACAGGCCGTGACGTCACATGGAATCATCTGGATAAATCCAGATCTCGGTCCCTAATAGAGATATCAAGAAAATTCTAATATTTTTGAGATCCTACATTTTGTCGCCAAAATGGTCGCCAAGTTTTCCAGAAAGGTCGGGGGTCAATGGCTCCATTCCTCCGGTTTTCCCATATATACCCCTGTAGAAATCTCTTCCCAACCAAAAGACTAAAAATGCTGGGAAACGACTTTCCAATTTCGTAACAATACTTTAAAAATCCTATTTTGTTTAAGTATTGTTTATGGCTAAAAAAAACAGTTTGTTATCAACTGACAACACTGGGCTTTATTTTAGAAAAAAATTCCTTGATAAAATTCTATAATATTAAATACAGATGAATCTTAATAACTAATAATACGGATAAGGAATTTCCTTTAATTGATTTAATAAAATTTCCAATATGTGCCCTATTGGCAACAACATGCATTAGGGCTTCAGTCTTTTTCTCAAGATTTTAGAAGACAAATTGGGTATATTGCTTAAAGGCAACGTTGGACATTTAACGGTTAAGATAAATGAATGTTTAAGCTATGAATCTGCATTTTAATAATGTTATTATTTTATATTGAAAGATACTACAGAGAGAGGAATGGTGAAAGCCAGTACCGGTCTGGATGTCCTTCTGTTCTAAGAGCTTGAGAGTGTTCGGCGCCCTGGGAGAAATTAATGTGGCGCCCCCCCCCCCTTGTGTATATCGTATATTGGTACATATGCTAAAAGATTTAACTATAATTATTAACTAATAATTAAGATTTAACTGTAGTAAATGATTTAATTATAGTAAAAGACAGCCATATAACGCACTTGAATTTTCAAATTTATGATTAGGAATTGGCGCCCCTACACGCTCGGTGCCCTGTGCCGCGGCACAGACTGCACACACCTGGAGACGGCCTTGACTAATTCTGAAGAACCCCGCAGAGGGATAGCTATGGCTGTGGTAAAACCTTTATTAAGTGAGAGACAAATTCGAAACGAATTACAGTTGAGTATAAGTTAAAATTTTTTAAATGGTGTAAAAGTATTTTTACAAAACTGTGGCCTGATATGGAGCTAGCCGATTAATATAGATGGCTCTTGGCTTGGCGTTGGGCGACCTTTGTACTCTTTAGACAACATCGTTCAGTTTCTTGACAATAGTATACTGTCCTTCCTCGTTCTGTTGTAACTTGGGGCTCAGGCCTCTCCGTCGCTTTGTGTTATACATCCAGACTAGATCTCCCTCCTTAAAATGGTGGTGTAATGTCTTGGCCTAAGTGTGACCAAATAATTCAAGCTTAGGTTGGCCTAAGTACTTTTATTTACTGCAGCAATAATTAAGAGATACTTCTCGCAGAGAAGTCTTGATTAAATATAATTATTTACAAATGCATCAACAAAATCATAGTTCTAAAACGTCCAAAGTTCCATGAGCAATTAGTCCAGGAAGACTAGTAATTATCGGATGGATAACTTCCACCGATCAACGTGATACCAAACCACGAGACTACCAAGAGTGCTCGCAAGTTCAAGAGCCGAGAGTTCGGGGATGCCGATTCCTCGGGGTTGTCTATCAAAGTCCGACTTCAGTCGGGACTTTCAATCCGCTGATCACACAGCTTTCTTCGGTACCCCGGAGCCTGAACTCGTTCGACAGTCCTCCAAAAAAAAATAACTCCAATTCCCTTTTTTCCTCCGTTCCTCAGTTTTTATTCACTCCTTCAGGGGGTGGATGAAGTGGTGAAGCCCCTCCTATCTTTCCCTTCACTGGATAATCGTACTCTGGTTGACCAACAACTCACCTTCCGAATGGTCCACCTCTTATTCTGGGAAGGTCCTTGAGTTCGTCACCACCGGCCTATTCAGGAATCACCAAAAGGTACCGCTAATGTCCGCGCTGACAGTGATTTATTCATCGACATTGTGGCGGCCCTCTGTGTGAAGTCCTTCTTCTTGCGCCCGTCTCGTTAGCGATGTCCAGGTGCAACTCTCCTGCTGTTTACCGCCAGTATCAAAAGGGCCGGCACTTTTTTTCTCATGGGAATTAAGCTCGCGGGAAGGAAACATTACAGTGGTCTGTTGTTCTGGAGTCGTAACGAGTTTTCATTCGTTCGCTGGCCAGTTTAATTCGCTCTTTGGCAAACACATGTACGCTTTCCAAACGTGCCTCCAAATTTTTCATGTATTCATTGGGCGAGGAAGAAGTTTCACTCGGTCGTCCAAAGAGAATATCACAGGGCAATCGTAGAGCTCGACCAAAAAGCATTTCCACTGGAATCAGTCTGGTCACTTCACGTTCCGCACTTCTGTAGGCCAAGAGAAATTGTGGCTAATGTGTATCTCAATCTGTCTGATTCCTCGAAAAAAATAAAGACATGTTTTAAAATCGTTCGATTAAATCTCTGGACCATGCCATCGGACTCGGGATGTAACGCGGTCGTTCGGGTTTTCAGAATTCCCAAAAGCTTGCAAAGCTCCGTAAAGAGAGCAGAATTAAAATTTGTACCTTGATCCGAATGCAATATCATAGGCACGCCATAACTTGGTAACAGCTTCGTACGAGTTCTTCAGCTACAATCGAGGCTTCCTGATCTGAAGTGCTAATTGCTTCAGGCCGCTTAGTAAAATAGTCCATTAATACTAGGACATATCGATTCCCTTTTGTTGTTACTGGAAAAGGTCTTAGGACATCCAAAGACATTCTTTCGAATGGTGCACCCACATTATAGAGCTGCAAGCGACCTTTAGTCCTTGTTTTAGGTCCTTTTCGCGCGCCGCAAGCGTGGCATTCTCTACACCATTTTTCAACGTCGGCACGAAGTCGATCCCAGTAAAATCGCTCTCGTGTTTTGCTTAAAGTTTTCATGACTCTAAAATGCCCTCCACTTGCGCTGTCATGAGTCTCTCGCAGAACTTCCGGAATTCTACTCTTTGGGAGAATTAGTTGCCATCGACAGGATCTTCCATCATCACTCTCCCACCTACGATATAGAACACCGTCCTTAAGATGTAAGGAGTCCCAAAGGGCCCAGTATCGTTTCGTTGCGGGACTCTCCGGAACAATTTCTTGCCAAGATGGTCGATCCGACGAATTTAGTTTCTTCTCCTGAATTGGTTGAATTGGTTTAATAGCATTATCTTATAGCTGCGTCTTTTGAAACTCACACGAAGACCAGGGATCTACAGATGTCGTTGTTAAAACTTTCACGGAAATATCTATCTCCATTCCGAACTTTTTCTCGGCATTCGTGAAATGTTTGCAGCTCTCTGTACAGGGTCTTCGAGAAAGGGCATCTGCATTTCCGTGAGAGTTCCCTTTGAGATGCTGGATTTCGAAATCATACTCCTGAAGTCTTTGGATCCAGCAAGCTATCTGTCCCTCAGGTTCCTTAAAATTCAAAAGCCATCTTAAGTAAGCATGATCAGTTCGCAGAAGAAATTTCCGTCCATAGAGGTAGTGATGTAAATGCTCTATCGATTTAACAATGGCCAGTAATTCTTTACGTGTGACACAATAATTTCTTTCTGGCTTACCCAAGCTCTTGCTGAAGTAAGCAAAGACGCGTTCTTCGTTTCCAATATTCTGCGACAGCATGGCTCCTATTCCTTCATTACTAGCATCCGTATCCAAAATGAAATCTTTGTCAGTCCGGGGGTAGGTCAAAATAAGAGCAGATGTCAAAGCCTGCTTTATACTATTGAAAGATTTCTCACATTCATCTGTCCATTTGAAGTTTGATTTAGCTTCAGTTACTTTATGTAGATGTCTTGCTATTGTAGAGAAATTTTTCACAAAACGACGATAACTGGTGCGCAGTCCAAGGAAACTTCGGAGGTCATGTATTTCGTCTGAACGAGGCAAATAACCTACTGCCTTAATTTTTCTGAATCGGTTTTAAAATAACGTGTCCGAGGTAGGCAACCTCCTCTTGAAACAATCTGCATTTCTTGTGGTTTAACTTAAGGTTACTTTTTGTAGCCTCTGGAATACTTTACGAAGGTTATTTAGATGTTCTTCAAATGTTCGCCCTACTATTATAATGTCAACTAGATACACTAAGCAGGCTTCAGACGATATATAGTCCACGTAATACTGTCTCCATCAGTCTCTCAAATGTTGCTGGGGCGTTACAAAGTCCGAAAGGCATTACCTTAAATTGCCAATGTCCTTGTCCGGTGGTGAAGGCTGTCTTCTCTCTATCTTCAGGTTGTATCTCAACTTTCCAGTATCCACTTTTCCAATCCAGTGTCGTAAACCACTGACTTCCGTTTGAAGCATCCAGGGTGTTATCTATTCGTGGTAAGAATAACTGTCTTTTTCGTTATTAAATTCAATTTCCTGTAGTCAACACAGAATCGTGTTGATCCATCTTTATTTTTAACAATCACATT
>BGPR01001568.1:0-30042 GCA_013235015.1 Araneus ventricosus
CTGATATACTTCGTTCAGTTACGTATTGCTCAGTGGATTGTGATGTGCGGCTGCTCGCTTTGTTTTAGTGCGGTAATACTGATTGATGGAGGTGTGGGTAAAGAGATGTTTTTTTTTTCATATTTAAGATTGTAGATAAAATATGCTCCTGATAGAGATGTGGGTTGATCTCAACATTTTTTGACAACAACAAAAATCAGCAAAATAATTTCCTTAGAAACTTTCTTTAGATTCTATGAACCATGTTATAAGATTTTTCACCCTTTGATAATAATAAATTAATTTTTTCTTGCAGACACATTTAAATAGGCTCAATCTTCATTTTATTATTTAGGACATTTGTCCATTTTGTCTGATAAATGCTTTTTAAGGAATTCTGCAGCGTGTTCGTTGAGCGATATGACATTATATGTGGAGAAAGACGATGATTTTTTTTTGCCTTTTGGGATTCAAATCAGTGTTTATAAATTTGTTTTACAGTTCATACTGAAATTTTAATGATTTTGCATCCAAATATTTGACTTGGAGGATATCCTTTAGCATTAAATATCTCACCTTTGCAATATTTGAAGAACTGCTGCGGTTTTTTTCTTGGATACGTATTTGGAACAATTTTCCCTTGAAACAATGTTTGAGACAATTTTTCCTTTTCTTATTAACAATATTACCTTTGTGGCTTTATATATCAAAACTCGTGGATTTCCTTATCGTCTTAACTAACTGAATAAGATTAACTCTCTTTGGAACGAAAAAAACGTAACCTTCCATCCATCAACTTCTTTAAAAAGTCCATTTATTTCCTTTATGTCTATAGGAAGAAAAATGGAAAGCCGTTGAAGAATTTTTTGCTCACGGAACAAAGAAATCTTGAAACAGAAAGCAAATGAGTCTCTCATTTCAGAAATCTTTCGTCATGCGAAAATTTCTCTACTAATGAGAGTAAACATTGCCCCTGGAGACAACAATCTGGAACGCATAGAAATAATGAGATCATATAAATTTCTCTCTATTATTTCCGAAGCTTTTACTATAACACAATTGGGGAAAATGCAAGGAAAAGGGGAGGGGATGTACCACAACCACAAGTTAAATAGTTCTAAACGTGATGCTAATATATTAACAATAATTACGTATGGAAAATCATATAATAACCTTAGTCCCAAAGTATGCAGAGTAGAAATAACGACGTTATTTTGAATTAAAAAATCCAACTTATAATATATCTTCACAAAGTAATTATTTACTTTCAATAATCAGTGAAATCATCCTTTATTTAAAATAAATGTTACCAAAAGAATATTAAAATTTAATTTTAAAACAGGTTTAACTTAAAATAACATGTATTTTGAAACAGAAAATTAAATTATGCAAACCTGAAACAAAGGTTGAAAATGACATGTAAAAAAAAAATTAGTGAAAAAATCGTTTTACGCATGCATTAAAAAACAAAAAAATCCCCTCAAAAGTCTGGAGTGAAACAAAAATCGGAAAAAACTTGGGGCGCATTTAGAAAAGCTGTAAGTAAATTAGAATTGTAATCACATTTATAATATATTTTATAGATGAATGTTTAATAACATTTTGTTTCTTATAAGTAATCATTGTGGTTTTATATCCTCTTCCTGTGTTTTCAGAGCCTCATTGCTATTACGATCTTTTTTTGACATCCATATTTTTGTTGAAAATTTTTTCTTCTTTCACATGCATTAGTAAAAGCGTTTTTTAATTAAAGTTATTTTATATTTTTTATTTTTCAGTTTTAGTCTTTAATTTATGTCATAATTCAGTATTATAAATATTTACTACATCAACCTAACTAAAGTACACTAATTTTATTGAAAAAAACGCTGCTAGGATGCAGCTGATGATGGACCCTATGCTTTATTGTACCATATGAAAACTGTGAATTATTTATGCACTGTGATATTAACTTTGTACTAAGTAATGATTTATTCTTAATATAACGGAATGCAATGGACTTACTTTAATGGACTTTTTTTAATTTCTCAAAATAATATAGATGCATTGGAAACCCGCTACAATAGTGCAAGAGTATTTTGCGATTTTATTTTTAAATTGATAATTGAGGCTCCAATTATAAATTTATATCAAGACCTAATAGAAATTCAAATTACATAAGTAAAATCTATAATACTTCAACCATAATACAAACTCATAACATATTGAACTAAAAACCGGTTTAAAAAAAGCAAATCTAAATATTAGTAATTTGTTTGATACATTGGCCTTAATGCTTTCTTTCTTGATGGCATAGAAGTCACTAAATTTAAGTAACAATATGGTATTTTTCTGCTCTCCTCTAGCTCTCTTCTGCCTTCTGCTTTGAGATCACTATTAGTTCTGATGTTTCCTTTGCTAATTTTCAATCTTGGTAGTTCCTAAACTGCTCAATGGGATTAATACTTGGGGATTAGGTAGGCTTTGATCCGTCTCCGAGTTTAATATGGCTGTGATTCTTGTGCAATCCCAGTATTATCTTTGCGATTATTATCTTGTTGGAAAATGTATATGACCTCTCTAAGTCATAGTCTTTAGAAGCACCTTGATGAACATTTCTATCAACATATCCAAAGAACTATATCGATTCAATAACCTCCGATAATAATCTAAATTGACACTCCAGAAGCTGCCACACAACTCTAAAGGGGCATTCGCAGCTCTTCCACCGTGGAGATTTTTGAACATCGGGAAGGAAAGCACCAGTCTTCAGTTTTACAATCCGATGGAATGGTGGCTCCAGCATGGATGCAGAAATGATGGAATTCGAACAGTTTGAACTGATTGGAAATGGCCTGCGTTTCTTTGAAGACATGCTGTTCGGCGGCAAAACAAAGGTTTTTCCTAGATTGTGTGTCTCTCGATCGCAGGCGATTAAATCGGATCCACCCAGGCGAGGGGAGGAGGAGATAGGGGGGATTGAAGAGCTACGCTGGCAACTTTGGTGCCAATTGCCGGAATGACGTGCTTAATTTTTCGGCTTGAATGGTGGAAGAAAAAAAAAAACCTCGGCTATGGGACAAATGGCATAACACAACCTTCCATGACACTCCCAGCTTAAACCATAAACGACACCAGCTTAAACCATCAGTTCCTCTAATATTCTTTTAATTGGTCGTACTCCAATGTTGATGCCCATCTGAACACCGCAGATGTTGAATATTACTTTCCACAAAAAAAAAACTTTTTCGAAATCTGAATCGCAGTGTGTTTACTCACAAAAATCACAATCCAAAACTGCGAGTCCTTCTTTTCATCTCTGCTGTATCAAGTTGCACACTAAATCATACGTAATGGCTAAACGTCCTCCTGCGTGGTCTGGTACCGAAAGGTTCGGAGAGGGTGGAAGCTCGGTGTCTTCTCGTCACTTGACAGCTGTTCAAAATGACGAGGTGCTCCTAAAAGCTCTCTTGTTGCTTCAAACAGGATGTTCATTTAAATAAGTCAAACTAAGCTTTGTACATAAAGACTTTTCTTCAAAATTAAATTTGTTGTTGCGAATTTCGGTCTGTAGTATCTTGAATTTTGTCAACACAGTAGACATGTGACACAAGATATTATGACTTTCCAATTTCTTTTCTGCACGAAATGCTACTTTGTTTAGCACTCCTTATCTTTTGGATTTTCTTTTTACCTTTCGTATAATTATCCGACTTTCTCGACTCAGACATGGCTGTCGACCCTCCACCTGTTTTTTTTAATTTTATATCCACATACAATTTTTTCTCATGATACTTTTTAAACGAGTTTAGATTGGTTGATTTACGTTGGCATCTATAGAATTTGCATTATAATTGATCTCGATCCTGATGATCTTTTTCCACGGGTGCTATAGGATCACTGAATACTGTGCCACTGTGAAATTATGTGGTTTTAAACTATCACAAAATACAGACAAGAGACCTTAGAAATATACGGATTGCCCGAATTATGAGGCAGAATTCCAGAGGAACATCAATTAGTGGTTCGGGAAACGAAAATAAGTAAAGAAATGAAAATATATAAGGACTGCATTCATTTCTCAGCTATTTTAATACTGTAATCCAAGTTAATAAATTTATAAAATCCATAACAATTCTTCGTAGTATAATGAGATTAGATAAATTTGCTTGATGACTGAGAAATAAGGCAACTTTTTGAATAAGTGTATATAAATGTGATTGTAATATAGAAACACAGATGCGCATATATCATGAAAGGTGGATTCCTCTTCCTGAGAAATTATGGTACATTTGGAAATAATTTAATTTCCACTTTAATATAGATATTTGTAATTTCAATATGATTAACAAGTATAAATTTACTGATAATATGACGAAATGTAATTATATTTCTTATATAAAGCTATATCACCTTTATCTGATCTGCATTGTGTGGGTCTCTGAAGAACTTATTCGTTGATCACCGTCCCTTTTCTTTTAACATGATTAAGTGCGACTATCTTTAAACTCTCAGTATCAGTCAGCAATAGCGCAGTTAATGCAGACCTACAATAAATTTGTAGGCTTTACCAAGCTATAGGAGGATATTTTAGCGTATCTCGTTCAAACTTATAGTGAATATGCAGACTCGATAGACAGTCAATGTTTGACGGATATGTCCAAAATTCATAGGACTACAACCGATGATAAAAAATGTTAATAAATTTTATCCACCTACCCATGTAACTTTCTTGAGTTTATGTTCACAGAACACGGGTGACAGAACTTCCCTGGTGGACAGATTTTGCATCGCAAACTTCACAGAAACCTATAAATTATGCGTAAAGATCACATACCAAATTTCATCCCCAACTTACGTTTTTCGAGGTTGTGTGTTCACATGACAAATTCCTAAATTGTCATTATCGGACACGGGGAGGTGTAAAACGTGGAGACTACATCAAAATGTCGATTTAGATTTTTTACGATTACAATACTACGTGTTTGTATACTTTGTAACGAGAAATGTAAAAAAAGAAATTAACTATGAACAATTACTTCTTCAGGGAAAGACCATTTGAATTACATGCAGAACTTAAAAATTGAAATCTTTAAACTAGATAGCCCATTATTGGGCTTTAAATACGATTAGATTCTACAACAGATCAAATCAATCACCCTGTAGTTAGAGTGGAGAAATTACCTTAACCCTTCATCTATGCAGAGGTTTTCTCAACCTGTGCAGTAGCTGACCCTATGAGGATAGGAGAAGGACCTGAGGGTACCCGAATCGTTAATGTCGGAAATAAGGAAAATACAGGAATTAATAAAGTTAGAGAATTCTTTTTCTCCAGCATAAATACTTGCTTTTAGTTGAATAATACACAACCGAATAGTTGATTTCATTGCGAGTGTAATTTTAGCGTATTTTTAAGCCTAATCCGACCGACACACAATAAGGCCTTAATATGCTTGGCGTGGAATTAATACCCGGTAAATGCAATAAATGTTAAATAAGAAGAGTCTAGCAAAATGTTATTAACCTGTCCTTTGACCTAGCTAATAAAAGTCTCCTAAACATCTTGATAAAATCTCTGCATAAGAGATTGGGTGGTGGTGGGAGGATCTGATGGTAGGGGCATATCAACTAATAAAAAGATTACTAAGGGGTACGCGAGGAATAGCAGGTTGGGAAACCTGACCCTACTGAAAAGCCAAGCTCATGTTTAAGATATTCGTCTGACATGAAGCGATACCGCCGCACATGAATTTTGATTCGCTGATGGCTCGCATACGCTTCGACGGAATTCTATTCTTGGCGATCGGCGTGGCTCTCGGAAAGTTTATCTTCATAAAATAGCTTCTCATGCTAAAATATTGTAAGCATTGAATTTAGGTAGAACTTTAGAATTTTTCCATTCATTAACACTTTGCGTCCCTAGATTAATTTACCAGCAAATTTGCAATTTTATTTTGAACCAGTGTACGTTTTGAGGCAGAATACACTCAGGAAGAAAAAATCCTTTTTATTTATGTAAAAAATAATTAATTAAATTAATAATATATTTTTTTATTTTTTCCTTCATTTGCCTATCTACTGTGCTTTTGACTACTGATCAGTTTTCTGCAGATTTCATCAAGGAAAAGGGTGATTAAAAAGGTGTGATTAAATGCGACTTTTAAATACCCTCAGGACATAACGGTTAATTAAGTGTATGTCCATCTGCTTTCGTGTGTTTGCGGCTAGACTAGAAAATTGCATTAATAATTTTGATAATCTAATTTAAAAGATTAATTTATTCCATAATTAAATTTCCATTGCAGTTTTATCCTTTCCAGATATAAAACATTCGTCGCTTTGGGAAGAAATCGGAAACACTTTCCTCAAATCAAATTGCTAGACTTAATAAAAGGAATAAGAAAATAAACAATTAAAAAAAAATAGAGTAAACTTTATTCAAATGACTTTAAATGAGAAAATACGTATTACAAGATATTTCTTAAAATGAACTAAAGTAAAAACATTTTCTGATTAAATATTAGAAATGTTTGAATAAACGGGGCGCCTTACTTTCTAGGAACTATTCCATTTGTTTAGGAAATATACACAAAATATAAGATGTCTTATATATGGGTCCCAAGTGTTTATTCTAACCATTATTTCATTGTAATCCAGAAAAATTATTTTTTATTGTTGAGTTCTATTTGACATCATCATATTTCATTTAAAAGTGCATTTATGAACTATACTTTATTGTAACGAACATTTTTATGTACCGCTTCAGTTCACCTTGAATTGCCTATAATGCAACAGTATTTTTTTCATTTAAGTGCATTTGAAGTAAAACTTATACCTTTAAAATTTTTATTTTTTCATAGTGACGACTGAGATGAATATAACATGACATGTAGGACATAATAACCAAATCATTGCTGATTCTCCAACATAAAACACATATTATTATTATTACATACAGATGCCTTTATCGTTTTTGAAATGATTTAATGATTACCTTTTGAAATATAACTCCTTACTATATACGCGATAACTCCAATTCCTATCAACAATGTAATGAGAAAAAAAATGAGAATCGATCTATTGTCACTTTCTTATTTTTGGCAAGGTGCAGAAACCTTGGCGCACACGTCAGTAAATATATATATATATATATATATATATATATATATATATATACTTTATATATATAAGTATATATATACTTTTCATATATCGTTAATGTAGTCGTTAAATACATTACAACAGAGCCTAAATTCTAATTTCATTTCATGTGATGGGAGAGTGACGGATTGATATTATCTGTGAGAGTACACTGATTGAAGATGAAATGCTTTTTTGCTAGAAGGGATAATCTTTTTCTTTTGAAATAGAAAACCGGGAAACAGGAGCGTAAAAACGAAATGAATATTTTAGCGAAAACAATGGATATTCCGTTAGAATTTTGAGAACTTAAATCACTATTTCCCGAAGCAGATAATAAACACAATGGTGAGGAATCTTTCAGATGACCTTTGAAAAACATTGTAAATGTGGGAGGGAGTTGGCGCTGCATTAGGAATTTCCATTGGCAGCTGGATTTCAGGATATCAGGTGACGAGACATCGGAAAAGTGCAGAGTCGGTGTTGATATTCAGGAGGCACTATTAGAGTTTCCGATAAATTAAGCGTATTTGGTCAACATATTTTTATTCTCCGTCACTCTCCATTACGTTGTTTCGTTTTACTTCTACACTTTAATTTTTTTCTGTAAATTTTTTCTCCGTGCAGACATCCCTGCCGACTACGAAAATGTATTCGTTATTGTAGCCGTTAAAGTAACAGGGCCTTGAGTTAAATTCTAATTTTCATTTTATTATAGAGGAAGCGACGGAATGTAATAGCATTTCAGTTTACGTTTTTAAGCCAAGAAGGAGAGACGAGTGCCT
Source organism: Araneus ventricosus (assembly GCA_013235015.1). Lineage (NCBI taxonomy): Eukaryota > Metazoa > Arthropoda > Arachnida > Araneae > Araneidae > Araneus > Araneus ventricosus. The sequence goes on from BGPR01001568.1 coordinate 7,884, forward strand.
GCTTTTTTCTAGGTGGATTTAACAGAATGACACTATCGAAAGAAGGAATTAATAGTTTTTAGTATATAGCAGGTGTTTTAGGGAAAATGATTGCAGTAAAGTCAGTTGATTTCAGGAGTTAAGTGAGCAGAGAAACGATTAAAATATTCTTTTAGTAATAAATTGCCAAAACGAGATTTAGTATACCTCCAGAGAGGAAGCAGAAAAAGAAACTGAGTTTGAGAAAAGTGTTTTGGAATACATTAAGACTTTAAAATATATAATATTAGAATTAATAAAATTAAGTGAGATTTATATATATAATAATCGAGTTCCTAGAATCGATTGGCATTTGTTTGTTCGAATTAATTCTGGGTTGTCTTTTTCTAAAGTAATAGTTTGTAATCCTAATTATCTTTCTCATTTCATTGTTTGACTCTTAATAGGTACATTACATTATTTTTATAATTTAATACTAATTTAATAAGTGTTTATATTCAAAAAATGTTATTTAGGTTTATATATATATATATATATATATATATATATAGTATATATATATATAATGATATTTTCATTTTTTGGTTTTTCGGTTTTTGTCTATTTACATATTTGTCTTTTTATCTTATGTTTTTTGAAGTTTTTTATCTTGTAGTTTATATGTTGGTTTTTGATATATATATATATATATTCTTCTATAATTTAGAACACTATAAAAGATTGTTAAATTTTCTTAATTTTTTTTGAAAAAATTAGTTTTCGGAATTTCTAGCTACAATAATGTTCTGAATGTGAAAAGTTCCTGAAAACCCCTTAATCAAAATCATTAGATAATCAACGCAAATTTGACTAAGATAATAATTTGATAATAGAGAAAAACACAAAACTCACAAAAAGGCAGGGAATTTGAAAGCGAGAGATTTATTTGAAACAACATTATTGTAAAAAGTCCTTTTCACGAATAATATGTTACAAAATGCAAGCCGTCTGATAATGTAGCTATATCGTGATCACAAATTAGCCAATTATATTATTTATAGAGTTCTTAAAAATGCAAATTCGTCTCTTCATGAAGGATTATTAAGGAATGTGATATTCCAGCTTTAGGTGAAAGGATGGTCAAGAGCATTGAACTGCACTAGCATCTTCGACTCATCTATCTGACTTTCCCCAGCTCTCAGCCAGCTGCCAAATAGAGAAATAGAAATCAAAGAAACGTGGCGAATCAGTTTATTCTGATGAGAGCTCTTAATCAACAAAGGAATCGAGAATACACACGAAAAATGTCTGTCGTTATTATGATTTTTCTTACCATCTTCTGTAGTCCTGGTTACGCAGCTCTCTATAACCCTACAAACAAGGTACTCATCAGAAGGGTGTAGATTATAATCAATAAGGTCATGAGGACTTCGACCACTATAAATATCTTCTTTTACTTGTTCTTCCATCATTCTGTAGACTCCCCGGTTCAGCAGCTCCAGCCTGCGCTACCAAACAGTGTACTGCATCAGAAGGTACATTGGTTGCTTCTTCCTTCAAATCTTAAAAAAGGCCACATGAATACATTACAGGAACAACATCTATATATAGCCGTCGTTCTTTTATTGTTCTTGCCATCTTCAGTGAATTCCCCGGTTCATGCGCTCCTCAGCTCGCTACCAAACAAGGGTACTGGCATCAGAAGGACAACATTAGTTCTTCTTCCTCAAATCTTTCAAATAAGCAGTGTCACATAATATGGATTACAGAACAACATCTATATATGCCGTCGTTCTGTTTATGTTCTTTGCCATCTTCTGTAGAATCTCCCCAGTTCAGCAGCTTCCAGCCCGCTACCAAACAAGGTACTACATTAGAAGGAATACATTAGTTAGTTTTCTTCCTCAATCTTTCAAAAGCAGTGCCACATGAATACATTACAGGAACAACATCTACTAATTGCCGTCGTTCTCTATTGTTCTTAGCATCTCTGGGTAACATCCCCGGTTCAGTATGTGCTTGCTCATATACGAAACAGGTACCTTCTGCATCAGAGGAATACATTAGTTGCTTCTCTCAAATCTTCAAATAAGCAGTGTCACATGAATACATTACAGGAACAACATCTCATATATTATGCGTCGTTCTTTATTGTTCTTTGCCATCTTTCATGTGAATTCCCCGGTTCAGCAGCCTCAGCCCCTACCAAACAAGTACATGATCAGAAGATACATTAGTTGTCTTCTTCCTCAAATCTTTCAAATAAGCAGTGCCACATGAATATTACATATAAGGAACAACATCTATAATATGCCGTCGTTCTTTTATTGTTCTTGTGCCATCTTCTGTAGATTCCCTGGTTAGCTACTCTCAGCTGCTACCAAACAAGGTACTGTACAGAAGGAATACATTAGTGCTAACTTCCCTCAAATCTTTCATATAAGCGGTGTCACATGAATATCATACAGGAACAACATCTTATAATATGCCGTCGTTCTTTTATTGTTTTAAGCATCTTCTGTGAATTCCCCGGTTCAGCAGCTCTCAGCTCATCAATAAATAAGTTACTGCATCAGAAGGAATCCATTAGTTCTCTCTAAATCTTTCAAATAAGCAGTGTCATGAATACATTACAGGAACAACATCTATAATATGCTGTCGTTCTCTTATTGTTCTTGCCAACTTCTGTGAATTCCCAGGTTCAGCAGCTCTCAGCCCACTACCAAACAAGGTACTGCATCAGAAGGAATGCATTAGACACTTGTTTGTCAAATCTTTCAACTCAGCAGTGACAAAGGAAGAAATTACAGTAACAACATCTACAATATGCTGTCGTTATCTTATTGTTCTTGCGAACTTCTGTGAATTCCCAGGTTCAGCAGCTCTCAGCCCACTACCAAACAAGGTACTTCATCAAAAGGAATGCATTAGATACTTGTTTGTCAAATCTTTCAACTCAGCAGTGAAACAGGAAGACATTACAGGAACATTAACTATAATATGCCGTCGTTCTCTTATTGTTATTGCCATCTTCCGTGAATTCCCCTGTTCAGCAGCTGTCAGCCCGCTACCAAAAAGGTACTGCATCAGAGGAATATTTTAGTTACTTGAGCGTAAAATCTATCAAATAAGCAGTAGTGCAGGAAGTCATTAGGGGAAGAATATCTATAACATGCCTTCATTCTTTCAATTGTTCTTTTCAATCTTCGGTGATTTCCAAGTTCAGCAACTCTCAGCCAACTGCTAAACAAGGTCTTTGCATCCGAAGATTTGGTTTTCTGCAACAGTTATGGGTGCATTTGAGCTTTGATTTTCAAAGCCCTGCACAACAAGTAAACATCTTTAGTAAAGACGGTTGGAATGGCGTTAGGTTTGGCCATTTCATAATCTTTTGGAAATTCCAGTTTCGCCTTTATGCCAAGTTTTTTGCAGATACTCAATACTGCTGGGTTGCGGACCGTAGGCACTGGTTTTTGCACAATATTGTCATTTTTAGCATCCAACTCAATTGCTAATTCTGCTTCCATGTTCAGAGCTTTGCAAAACAACCAGATTGAGCGTTCACGAACGATGGGGATTGTGAGTAGTTTCAGATGTCTGTGCTCGGCCTTTTCATCACTGATCTGAATGTTGCATATCATCATTGACTTGGCATAATTTAACAATTCCACTAATAAGGCATAACCCATTATAGGCAACACAAAAATGTACTCACCGTAGGCTGCAACCATTACAGAGCACAACAAAATTTGCAAATATATTGCCACATTAATAAACACATCCATAGTTTTTTGTTTTGAAAGCACTACGAAAAGTTTCAAGCAAGTAACTCAAGCAGGAAAGATCTCTCAAAAACAATTGTAAAATATATCATTATTTGGTTAATCGGGTATTATTGCAATTTTTCTCTTTTATGGGTCATTGTTAAAAAAAACTTTTATTTTTTTAAATAATACATCGATTATTTTGTTTAAGCCATTCAATCTAAATAACAATGTGATGTTTCTTAAAGGTCAAGAATACATTGATTAGAGATATTTTTCAACAGAGATATTTAATTTGATATAATACTTTAACAATGAAGAATATAATTTTAAGTAATGAATGCTAACTACTGTCCAAAACTATAGCACTAAAGTAATTTTTACCCTACACTAAAAATCAAAAAATTAGTTTTTGATTGACATCGACTTCATTTACATGTATTTTTTCTCTAATTTTAATAAATCTTTAAAAATATTTTCAAGCAAATTTGATTGTGAGTATAAATTTCAAGGGTGGCTCCAGAGGGGGCTCATGGCCCCCCCCGTCGGAGAAACTGTTAACAGTATCATCATTGATGACGGGAGGCACTTCCTTGTAATAATTCGGAGCAGAAGACGCTCGTAATGTGGTCTTTTTTGCCTGGTTCACATACACAGTATTATCTGTAGCGGTCCGGTCATTGCATGTGATAAGGCCGGTTAGTCATGGACAGGATTAAGGACCGAGAGGCCCTTAAATATTATAAGTTTCGCACCTCCTTTCCCAACTTCCAACATTATATATTTTCCTTTAATCTCTAAATGAGCAGTTATAGACGATTTTTATGTTATTTTAAGAACTATTTTACATATCTTTTTCTCTTTGAAATGTCCAGTTTGATAGCCCGTGTTTTTAACAATCTTTCTACATTGTAACTTCCATGACAATAATGATTTTTGTGGTATCGGAGGAGGTATTTTGTTCCATTTCTCTTGAACTGCTTTCCAAGGTCTAGAAAAGGTGTGGGTCGAAGTTTGGATAATGTGGTTTTTAGAAGTCCAAAATCTCTAAAATTCATTGGTGGATCTGAAATATTTACCAGGAATATAAGTGACGGTTATAGCCTTAAATCCCACCTCTTGTTCTATTTTTTCCAGGAAATTAAGAGTGGATTGTGATGTGTGGCTGCTTGCTTTGTTTTAGTGCAGTTCTACTGATTGATGTCATTGTGGGTAAAGAGATGTCTTTTCATATTTGAAGATTGTAAATAAAACTTTCTCCTGATAGTATGCGGAGTTGATCTTAACGTTTTAATCCATTTTCTTTACTTTTATTTTGCCATTATTTGAAAAATCAGCAAAACCATAATTTCCTTAGGAAAATTTTTTTTAGATTCCTTGAACCATGTTATAAGATTTTTTCTCTTTTTTGATGATAATAAATAATTTTTTTTTCCTGCAGCCATTTAAGTAGACTCAAGCTTCATCTATTGTTGCGACATTTTTTCCATTTTTGTCCGGATAAATACATTTTATAAGGAATTCTGCGGCATGATCTGCGTTCAACGATATGACGTGGAGAAAGACGATGATTTTTTTTTTTTTTTTTGCCTTTTTGGGATTCAAATCAGTGTTAATTATTTTTTTACAGTTGATACTGAACATCTTAATGATTTTGCAACAAATCTATGACTTGGAGAATTTTCTTTTAACATTAAATATATCACCTTTGCAATATTCGAAGAACTGCGGTTTTTCGCTTGGATACGTATTTCCAACAATTTTACCACTTGAAACAAAGCTTGGACAATTTTTTCCTTTCTTATTAACAATATTATCTAGTGTGACTTTAGATATCAAAAACTCAGGGCTTTCACAGCTTCTTTAAATAACTGAATAAGATTAACTCTCTTTGGAAAGAAAAAAAACGTAGCCTTCCATCCATCGCTTCTTTAAAAGCGCCATTTATTCTTTTATGTCTATAGGAAGAAAAAATGGAAAGCCGATGAGAATTTTTTTTCACGAAACAAAGAAATCTTAAATGAAAAAATAATTGGAGTCTTATTTCAGAAATCTTCTGTCTGGCAAATTTCTCTGCTAATGAGAACAAAGATTGTCTCTCGAGACACAATTACGGAACGCATAGAAATAATGAGATCATATAGAATTTCTCAGATTATTTGGAAGCTTTTACTATAACCAAAGTTGAGGAAAATGCAAGAAAAAGGCGGCGGTGTACCACTAACCACAGTTAAATAGTTCTAAACATAATGCTAATTAATATATTAAGCAATAATTATGTATTCGGGAAATGCATTTAATACACTTAGTCACAAAAGTATGCAGAGTACAAGTAACGATTGTTTTAAAAAAAAATCCAACTTTTTATATATATTTACTTAAAGTACATTATTTATTTCAATAACAGTGAAATCATATTTATTTAAAAATAAAATATTATCAAAAAATATTAAAATTTAATTTTAAAAACGAGTTTCACTTTAAAAAAACATGTATTTTGCACCACAAAATTAAGTATGCAAACTGAAACAAAGCTGAAAAATAAATGTAAAATAAACGCTTTTACCAATGCATTAAAAAAGAAAAAAAAGTTTCCCTCAAAAGTCTGGAGGTGAAAACAAAAATCGGAAAAGCGTGAGGCGCATTTAGAAAAGCTGTAAGTAAATTAGAATTGTAATCACATTTATATTATATTTTATATGATGTGAATGTTTAATAACTTTCGTTTCTTATGATAATCATAATGGTTCTATATCTTCCTCTTATTGTTTTCAGAGCCTCACGCTTTTACGACTTTTTTTTTACCTCCAGATTTTTGTGAAAAAGTTATTTTTTTCTTTTTCAATGCATTGGTAAAAGCGGTTTTTTAAAAGATATTTTATATTATCAATTTCTAGTTTTTAGTCTTTAATTTATGTCATAATTCAGTATTATAAATATTTTATACTTAAACTAACTGAAGCAATAATTTTATTGAAAAAAGGCTGCTAAGATGCACTTAATGGACACTATGCTTTATTGTACCATAGGAGAAAATTGTGAGCATTTATGCACTGTGAACTAGTTACACAGTAATGATTTATTCTTAACTAGCAATACGCGTGCGTCGTTGCCCGTGGAATCGGCACTTCAACAAAATAAAAAAAAAGCCCACATAAAATTACATAAATGAAAGTTTTAAAAACGAAATCAAAACAGAAATATATATATTATTGAGTTTGTCCGCTTCTTTTTCCTCTAGACCGAGTACCATTAATCTAAAACAATGTTAAAAAATTACAATGTGATATTTATTACACCGCAAGCAAAGTATGAAAGGCAAAGAAATAAGTTAAGACACGTCGAATATAATAATCGAAGTGATCGAGTAAATAAATCATCTCCTCGCAGAACGCGAAAGTAATGGCGTCACCTTGCCCCGTCAGTCAATGAAATTGCCCGCATAGTTCCGGAGAGCTGTCGCGGGAGGAAGCCTCTACAGAGGGAAAATATCTTTCAACTACCAGGAAAAAATTAATTTAAAAAACACGGGAAAAGATATTTTAACCATTCTTGTTTTAAATCCGACAGAACCTTTGCAGTTATAAGCTGAAAAAAAATTGAAAATAATAGTGTTATTAGAAAGTCTGATGCAACAAATTTAAAACAGAAGTAACATTGCGATGTCGAAACTCGCTATTTTTTAAAAAATTTCTCAAAATTCAGTAAATTATGTTAGAAATTCAAGACTAACTTCATTAGAATGGAAATCGCGTGCTATTTCCGATGATGTATCTATTTTTGTCGTACAGTTATCCGAAACCATGCTATTTAGAAATTAGTGCGAAAAATTACCCAAAACAACACAAAAAATATAAAAAATTTTCTAGAATAAATTTTAAAATTTCGGCTTCGAGGTGCACTCAGTCACCATTACGACTACCTGTGTGCCAAATTTCATGGCTGTAAGTGCGATAGATTCGTCTGCACATCGCAGACAAACACACACACGCAAGCATTGCCTTTTATAAGTATAGATAAACGAATACGAACCGACTTACTGACTTTTAATGGATTTTTAATTTCTCAAAAATACAATAGATGGCGCCCCTGAAACCTACCGAGTGGAAACGTAATTTTGAGTCTTTTTTAAAATTGATAATTGAGAGCTCTAAAATTATTAAATATTGCATTGTCATCAAGACCCAATAAATATAGAAAATTTCAGAACTCTAGTGCATTAAAATGTGAGTGAAAAATCGATCACAATATTCCAACCATAGAAACACGAAACATTTCGAACTTAGTAAAAGGGTTTAAAAAGGCAAATCTTATAAATTTTTTTTGCAAAAACTAAATATTAGTAATTTGTTGGATAACCATTGGCCTTAGTTACTGCTTTCTTTTTTGATGGCATAGAAGTCACTACATTTTGAGTAACAAAAGACGGTATTTTCTTTTACTCCTCTAGCTACTATTATTCTAGCTACTCTTCTGCTGCTCTCTGTTTTGAGATCACTTTTAGTTCTGATGTTTTGTTTTCTAATTTTCAATTTAGGTAGTTCCATAAATGCTCAATGGGATTAATATTTGGGGACCTAGGTGGAGTTTTGATCCGTCTCCGAGCTTAATATGGCTGTGATTCCTGTACAATTCGAGTATTATCTTTGGGATCATTATCTTGTTGAAAAATATATGACCTCTCAATTCATAATTTAGAAGCAATTTGATGAACATTTCCTATCAAAACATCCAAAGAGCTATATCGATTCAATAACCGTCGATAATATCTAAATTGACTACTCCAGAAGCTGCCACACAACTCTAAAGCGGGCCATTCACCGCTTCCATCGTGGAATTTTTGGAACACGGGAAGGAAACGCCAGTCTTCAGTCTTAAAAACCAATGGAAATTGGCGCAAATGGATGAAAGTGATGGAATTCCGAATAGTTTGAAAGATGATTGGAATGGCCTGGTGTTCTTTTGAAGACTTCGCTGCGAGGGTAGCGGCAAAACAGTGGTCTTTCCTAGACTGGGACCTCGCGACGAGGCTAGAAAATCGGAAATCCGCCGTGTGGGGAGGAGGGATAGGGGGGGATCGAAGAACTACGGTAGCGCACTTTGGAGCCTCCGTGAATGACGTGCGTATTTTTTCGACTGGGATGGGTGGGGAGAAAAAACCAGGCTTGGGGCAAATGGCATAGCACAACTTTCTCGTGAATGCCCAGCTTAAACCAGAATCGAATTGCTCCGGTGCTTAACGGCTCCTCTAATATTCTCTAATTCGAGCTCTGCACCCCAAGTTTTTGATGTCCATCTGAATCGAAGATGTTGAATTTACTTTATCACCAAAAAAAACCAACTTTTTTCTGTGAATCTGGATCGCAGGTGTTGAATTTACTCTCAGAAAAAATCATAGAATTCCGAAACTGCGATTCCTTCCTTTCATGCTCTTTTGCTGTATCAAAGTTGCACACTAAATCATACGTAATAGCCAAACGTCCTAATGGTGGTGTGGTACCGAAGTTTGGAGAGGGGTTGTCAGCTTAGGTGTCGAACTCGTCATCATGGTTCAAAATTACGAAGTATGTCCCAAAATAGCCCATATGTTCCTTCAAAACGTACCTTCATACCTAACCTAACCCTGCCTGTGGATCTGTCTGTCCGTGACTATGCGAAAACTATCATTGTAAAACGCAACGACTTCTATAAATTAACTTAAACATGTGGCCTCTTCACCAAAGCTATGGACCTGTATTAATCTGTTGGTTCCAACCAGAAGAAAAGACGCCCAAAACTGCATAATCTGTTGTCTTCACTGCACTATGAAACCACATATTGGGTTAGTATACGAGAAAGTCGAAAGGAGAAGACTCCCACTGTTTTTTTCTAACCTCTAAATCCTGAGATTCTTACAAACTCAATTCCCCCCCCCCCCAAATTTTGCCGTTCATCCTAATGCAGGTCCTGCTCATTAGACTTCGCATCAAATGTTAATTTCGACTTTTACCTTAACATTCTAATGATGTACGATATGGCCAATAGATGGCAGTAGGTGAGAGATCAACTGGAAGTACATTTTGAAGTGTCTCTGATAGAGCTTTTTTACTTTCTCGTATACGAAGTATGCAAAGAGAAAGTATTGCAATCGCCAAAAAATTCGAACTCGAGATTTTGACGTATCTCCACGTTTTAGACCTCCCCGAGTCCGAAAAACACAATTTTGGAATTATGTCTGTCTGTGTGTCAGTGTGTGTCTGTGAACACGATAACTCGGAAACTATCAGAGATATAGGGATGAAATTTGGTATGTGATCTTTATACAAACTTTGTAGGTTTCTATAAAATTTTGAACAAAATCCGTCAACGGGAAGTCTGTCTGAGGTCATGTGAACACTATAACTCAAAAACTTGAATAGCTAGATGGATAAAATTTGGTACACAGTTTTATCATCATGAGCATAGGTCAGTATCAAAGTTTTTACCAAATCCATCGAATGGTTGATTGTCTGTCGGACTGTATAATCGCATACTTGTAAAAATTGTATCTCCTAAAGCCTTTGGCTTAGATAAATAAAAATTGGTATGACTGTTGCTACCATTAATTATAGATTTGTGTTCAAATTTCGTTCCAATCGGTTGAGAAAAAGGCGTTCAAATTGCATATTCAATTTTTTTACTTGCGTACTGGAAGCAATCTCTGCGCATGCGCAAACTATTTAGCGATAGAGAACGAGGTCATTTTCGCCTGTTTTCTTTTCGTTCCCGCATGCCCTCGCATTAGCGGAGCTTGATAGAGTGTGATAGAAAATAAATATTGCTAAGTTTTAATACATACGCATATCTTTGAATATGATTCTTCACTTAACTGTTTCACAATCACTATAATCTACAATGAAAAACATTCTGATAGTCATTGCATTCTGGGTTACAGTTGGTTCGAATTTTTTATCCACGCAGGGGGAAGGGAAATGACAAATTTTTGAGAAGTATACGAGAAAGTTTAGGGGAGTCCACTCCCGCTAGTTTGTTTTCTCCTATACGAAGTATACAAAGAGAAAGTATTGTAATCATCAAAAAATTGGAACTCGAGATTTTGATGAATCTCCACGTTTTAGACCTCCCTGAGTCCGAAAAACACAATTTTGGAATTCTGTCTGTGTTTCTGTGAACGCGATAACTCAAAAACTATTAGAGCTTCGGGGATGAAATTCGGTATGTGATCTTTACACATAATGTGTAGGTTTCTATCAAATGTTGGACAAAATCCGTCCACGGAAAGTCTGTTTGTCAGTCCGCGGCCATGTGAACACTAAAACTCAAAAACTAGAATAGCTAGAAAGATAAAATTTGGTACACAATTTTATCATCATGACTGTAGGTCCGTTTCAAATTTTGGACCAAGTCCGACCAAGGGTTGATGGTCTGTCAGGCTGTATAATCGCATAATTCTAAAAATTATATCTCCAAAACCCTTGGCTTAGATAAATAAAAATTGGCACGACGGTTGCTAACATTAATTATAGATCTGTACCCAAATTTCGTTTCAATCGGTTAAAAAAAAGGCGTTCAAATTGCATAATTAATTTTTCTAATCCGATTCTCCATGCGCATGCGTACTGGTAGAAATCTCTGTGTACGCGGAAGGATTACGTCACTTTGTCCTTGAGCCGGCAAGAGTGGAATTGTGTGATACATGCGTTTTATTCGGTACGCATCTCTTTGAATTTTATTCTTTACCTAAATATTTTACAATCAATATAATCTACAATCAGAAACCTTACGATAGTCATTGGATTCTAGGTTACAGTAGGTTAGAATTTTTTTATCCACGCGGGGGGGGGGGAGGAAAGAGCAACTTTTGGGGGAAGTATACGAAAAAGTTTAGGGGAGACCACTTCCGCTGATTTAAACCCTAGGACTACGTTCCTCCCATTGGGGTCTCAGGAAAGAATTTTAATCACACGCCAAAACGCCACAGAGAACGTTGTTCGGGAGATCCTCAATATAACGGTAACTACATATGTTAAAAACATAACTAATGTCCTATTTTAGATATAAAGGGTTTTTTTAATTTAGGGTCAATTTCTTTTTGGAACAAAAGTTACAAAAAAAAAATTGAAAATCGGAATTGTAGCTCAGCGGCTACTGAGTCGCAAAGTTGGGCAAAAATACGCATGAATTGGTGACGTCACACACATGAGGATTTCTGTTGATACTTTTGGATTTGCAGGAATGAGGATATATGAACATGGTGCCAAAAATTATCTTATTACTCTGGGGAATTCATATATTGATTCAACTTTTACAAGAAATATTAATCCCGAATTATTAAATTATGTATGTTATTTTTCATATGATCGACCAATCCTACACAAAATTGTAACATGTCCACGAACGATTGAAGAATTCAAAACAAAAGAATTGACATTGTAATATATTTTATTAAGAAATAAAACAATTTTCTCTGTAACCATAGTTTCATTTTATTTCGCCAATTTTCCATACATTAGCATTTCAGAGAAACCAAAGAGAATTGAGAGTAACTTCGAGAAACAAAAGAGAATCACAAGTAACTTCGGGAAACAAGAGTATCGCGAGTAACTTCAAGAAACAAAAGAGTATCGCGAGTAACAAAGAGAATCCGAGAAGCTTCGAGAAACAAAAGAGAATCCGAGAAGCTTCGAGAAACAAAAGAGAATCGAGAGAAACAAAGAGAAACCCAGAAGCAAAAGAGTCCGAGAGTAAAGTAGTAGTACGCCTTTAACATCAGCGGTTGTTTGAAAAGACAGCCGCCAGTCATTTTTTTTTACTTTCTCGTATACGAAATATACAAAGAGAAAGTATTGTAATCGTCATAAAATTCGAACTCGAGATTTTGACGAATCTCCACGTTTGAGACCTTCCTGAGTCCGAAAAACACAATTTTGGAATTCTGTCTGCCTGTGATCACGAAAATTTAAAAACGGTTGGAGCTAGAAGGATGAAATTCGGTATGTGATCTTTACTCATAATTGGTAGGTTTCTATCAAATTTTGGGACAAAATCGGTCCACTGGAAGTCTGTATGCCAACGTTCATGTGAACATGATAACTCAAAAACTTGAATAGCTAGATGGAAAAAATTTGGTACACAGTTTTATCGTCATGAATGTAGGTCCGTATAAAATTTTGGGCCAAATCCATCAAAGGGTTTACTGTCTGTCGATCTGTATAATTGCATACTTGTATCTCATAAGTCCTTTGGCTTAGATAAATGAAACTTGTATCACGGATGCTAACATTAATTATAGATTTGTGCCCAATTTTCATCTCAATCGGTTAAAAAACAAGTGTTCAAATTGCATATTTAGATAAAATTTGGTACATTTTGGTTTGGGTGATATTATTTGGTAATTTTATACGGATTTATCATCAGGAATGTAGGTCTGTATCAATTTTTGAATCAAATCCGTCAAAGGGTTGATTGTCTATCTATCTGTATAATCGCATGCTCCTTCACTGCACAACTCATTTAAATGCTTGAAAGCCAACGATTGGAGGAAACAATAACAAAAGAAACAATTATGTATAAGAATTTTTAATAGCTTTAACACGGACAACTGAAAAAAAAGTGCTAATTTTAATCACTGTAAAATGTACGTTCATTTACTTTATTGTACAATAAAGGAGATATTTTATTTCTGCATTCTCTTGGCGCACTGATAAGAATATGGAGAAATCCCAAGAAGTTAGAGCAATGTCGTTAAAATCAAGAAGGAAAAAAAGACCCTAAAATGTGGTTTGAATATATTAAAGACCCGTTTTTAAAAGGTATTTTGAGATGGACCTCGTTATTTTTAATTTTGGCAAGATGACGAGAATGACACCGGAGCTGGAGCTTCTCTCTCTAAACTTGCACACCACACGAAGAGGGCGTCTGATCCTTCTTGCCACAGACACGGCGGATCATTAGTGGGTTCGGGTTTCGAACCTAGAACCCTCTCCCCAATTAGCACAAGATGCTTTACAATATTGATACGATATTGTGCGGCATTCAGAATATCGAACAACAGCGTTTAACGGCAATACAGGGTGTACACAAATGAAGTGACACATTTAAAAAATTAATTTTAAACTAAAAATGTTGGTACAACGGTTTTTTTTAAATAAGAGCGCATCTCAAAAAGCTATTTTCAGATAGGTAAATCGACGTTACGCCGTTCTAAATTTGTTACAGCGAGAAAAATCCGTACGCAATGGCTCAGCAGAAGCCGATAAGTATTTTCTGGTTTCTTCTTTTAGTTTTTCTTGAATATCAGGAACATTCTTCAGTTTTCACACTACATGTGAATTAACAAATTAAAGAGCGTAAAATTCCCTACAAATACATTCTTTTATTTTTCTTCCAGTTCTAATATTTTCTCAGATAATGGCTCTAAAAGAATTTTTTATTTCCAGTAATTTACGACCTCCTAGAAAACCGAAATGGCGTGTTACATATCCGGAAAAAAAAAACTTTTTGAGATGCGCTCTCATTTTAAAAAAATTAACAGTTCCAATATTTTTTTTTTAAAATTAACTTTTGAAATGTGTCACTTCATTTGTGTACACCCTGTATTATGTGCTAATAGAGTGCGAGCCCAAAACCGAGTCTTGAACACCATGACTCCACACCTTGACGGAAAAGATGTAAAAAGATTTAAACTGGCATTACTAAAATATGAGAAAAATTGCATGTTTAAAGAAAAGGAAACCTGAACAGTCCCCTTGAAAGGCATGTTATGAGCTGTAGTTCGCGTACTCAAGAATAACCAGCGGAAGTATTCTCCCCGAAACTTTCTAGCATACGACCAGTAATGTGGGGTGGGTAAACACCCAGTTGGTATGTAAATATTTTTGGGGTATTTACCAAAGGCCTGTTTATTTTGAGAAAAAAAATTATGAATGGTGATTTACAATGAAACATATAAAATTTATGAATTCCCAAAAAGTTAATATTTTGCAAAAAAAATTGCGTATGTTCGCAATTGTTACGAGCGCTGAGGTACTACAACTTTATTTAACGTTTTTGAGTACGAAATCTTACTACAGATATCACAAAAGATTTCACCATACCTCTGGTTAATCACAGGCATCCATCTGGAGAATGTCAGAATGAAGTTTAGTTTTGGGGCTCGATACAATTTCCTTAGTAGACTGCCAAGGTAAACGCCAACCATACTGACTTAAGTTAAATAAGCGAAACGCTCGCCAACACACAGTCGTAATGTGCATTTTCAACTAAATATGCAAATTGAACACCTGTTTCTTAACCGATTGAGATGAAAATTGGGCACGGATCTATAATTAATGTTAGCATCCGTGATACCAAGCTTTATTTATCTAAGCCAAAAGGTTTAGGAGATACAATTTTTACAAGTATGCGATTATACAGTCCGACAGACGTTCAACCCTTTCACGGATTTCGCCCAACATTTATACGGACCTACATTCATGACGATAAAACTGTGTACCAAATTTTATCCATCTAGCTATTCAAGTTTTTGAGTTATGGTGTTCACATGACTTCGGATATAGAGACAGACTTCCCCGTAGACGGATTTTGTCCAAATTTTGATAGAAACCTACAAATTATGTTTAAAGACCACATACCACATTTCAACCCCGTAGCTCTAATAGTTTTCGAGTTATCGTGTTCACAGACACACCGACAGACATAATTCCCAAATTGTGTTTTTCGGACTCAGGGAGGTCTAAAATGTGGATATTCGTCAAAATCTCGAGCTCGAATTTTTTTTACGATTACAATACTTTCTCTTTGTATACTTCGTATAATGTAGTGTATTCATGCGCGACATGATATATAAAGGCTATACAGAGCATGCTCGCTCTCTTCCCATTTAGCAGTGTCCAATAAAGGTTGTTATTGTTCTAACTACGGTGCGGTCTCTGCTTCTAGACCCATGCCCATAATACAACATGGTGTCAGAAGCAAACTGAAACTTGGGAGTAATACTGAATCATGGAAAGCCTTGCACCGCCTCCGCCCTTTAAACTGAATTTAAATCAGGTGGAATCATGGAAATTATGGAAGCAGCTATTTCAACGTTATATGGATGCAACATCGCTTATTGCTAAGCCTGAAAGTCAGAAGGTAACGATTCTATTGCATGTAATTGGCGAGGAATGCCTGGAAATTTATAATACGTTCGGTGAAGTTTCTTCTGTCTCGATGAATGACAACCTTGCTAAATTTGAAGCTCATTTCGTCCCCCAGCGTAATATTACTTATGAGCACCAGAGGTTATTTTTGCTTGTGCAGAGGGAAGGACAATCTGTTGATGATTTTATTACGGAGTTTCGAAAGCAGCTTAAAAATTGTGGTTATGGTTCTCTAAATGATTCCATTTTAGTAGATCATCTTGTCCGAGGCCTGAGTGAATCAAGACTTCGTGAACGCCTTTTGCGAGTACCTGACTTGGATATTAAAAAGGCAGTGGACATGTGCCGTGCTGCTGAAACTTCTAAGCTACAGGCTGAAGTTTCTTTTGTGGAAGAACGAAGTATTGACGCCATTAAAAGGTTCAAGCCATCGCCGGAGGTGAAACCTAGAGCTACCGGTCAAGCTAATAAGACAACCTGCAAAAAGACAAGAAAGTAGCGGAAGAAAATGTCATTACTGTGGAAGCCATCACGTTCCAGGTAGATGTCCAGCTTATGGTAAACAGTGCCGGAGCTGCGGGAAACGGAATCATTTTTCTCGCGTCTGTAAGTCAAAATCCGTCAACAGGGTATGCCAAAATAATTCAGCAAATACCTGTAAGTATCCACCCGAACAATTCTTTGTTGGTAATGTGAGTGCTGATTCTATGTCATCCTCTTGGCAAGCTATTTTATTGATTAATGATAGACCAGTAAATTTTAAAATTGACACAGGAGCACAGGCAAATATAATTAGTAAGAAATTATTAAATGACATTTATGGGTCTGGAGTTAGCGTACAAAAAACTTCAGTTAAGCCATCAACGTATACTGGTCAAACCATTGAGCTATTGGGATGCACTACATTACCAATAAAGAAAGATTTATGCCTAGATTCTGGTACCCCCGGTTGGGTTGGGAGACGTCACTTTTTCCGTTGTTAACGGCCGGGAAAACCAACCCAACCGGGGGTACCAGAATAGACCCCTTAAACTCTCCAGTTATTCATTTAGATTTTTTGGTCACTAAAAATTCGTATCAACCAATTTTAGGATTAACTGCCTCTGCTGATAAGTTAGGTTTGATTAGAAAGTGCGATAATGTAAATAGTGTAAATTGTTGTAAAAGTATTTCTAAATTGTTATGTAAATCAAGTTTTTGAAGGATTGGGTAATTTACCAGGTAAATATCATATTACCTTGTGTGAAAACTCAGTTCCTGTTGTTTCTGTGACTAGAAAAGTTACATTTTCTCTTTTAGCGCCCTTAAAGGCTGAACTTGATAGGATGGTTAAGGCTGGAGTGATAGAGAAAGTGACCGAACCTACAGATTGGGTCAGTCCATTAGTTATAGTTCAAAAGAAAAATGGTGCTTTGCGAGTTTGTTTGGACCCTCAAAACTTGAATAGAGCTATTAAGCGTCCTCGGTACAATTTACCCACATTTAAGGATATCACAAGTAAATTAGAAGGAGCCAAATATTTTAGTGTGTTAGATGCCGTTTCAGCCTTTTGGCAAATTTCGCTTGAGGAGGAGAGTTCGCGTTTGTGTACATTTTCATCTCCGTTTGGAAGATTTAAATTCTTGCGTATGCCATATAGTATTAAGTGTGCGCCTGAAAGATTTCAAAGAGTAGTGGCAAAAATGCTGGAGGATATCCAGAATGCAGTCAATTTTTTGATGATTTAATTGTTTGGGGTAAAACCTTGGAAGAGCATAATAAACATTGGAAAAAGTTTTTAAGCGATGCATAGAATTTAATCTGAAATTCAGTAAGGAAAAATCTCAAATTTGTCAAACCCGCGTTACATTTCTAGGTCATACATTATCCTCAGATGGTATTGCTGTTGATAAATCAAAGTTAGAACCAATTCTCAGTATGAGTAAACCAGAGGATAGGCAAAGCTTGCATCGATATTTGGGAATGATAAATTATTTATCAAAGTTTCTTCCAAATTTGTCAACATTAATTGCTCCGCTTAGAGAGTTAATTAAGAACAATACTGTTTGGCTTTGGGATCCTTCCTATGATAAAATTTTGGAACGGGTAAGAGAGCAACTTACGAAATCCCTGGTTTTAGCATTCTTCGACCCTAGGATTGAATTTGAGATTGTTGTGGATGCATCTCCATTTGGTTGAGGTGCTGTTTTACAGCAAGGGGGCAAGCCTATTGCTTTCGCTTCATCTACTTTGACTCCAGCGCAGTATGACTACGCTCATATTGAGAAAGAACTTTTGGCTGTTGTATATGGATGCAAAAAGTTTCACCAGTATGTCTATGGAACTAAGTTTAAGATTTATTCTGATCACAAACCACTGATGGCTATGTCTAAAAGGCCTTTGCCAGCCATGAGTTCGAGGATGCAACGGTTTTACTTGCAATTACAGAGTTATGATTATGAAATTTTCTATAAACCCGGTAAAGAAATGTTTGTGTCCGATACACTTTCAAGGGCACCCTTAATTAAAAACCACTTTCCAGGAAGTCTTCCTGAGGAAGACTCTTTAGTTTTATCTGTTCTAGATAGTCTACCAATTTCTGATATTAAGCTGCAAGAAATAAGCGATGCTAATAAAAGTGATTATTTCAATGGTAAAAATTACGTAGAGGTAGTGGACTACTATTCAAAATTTATTGAAGTGCAGCTAATTAGCAGTTTACAAGCTACAGTTGTAATACCTGCAATTAAATCCATTTTTGCGAGACACGGTATATACCCTTAGAGTTAATAAGTGATGGTGGACCGCCGTTCAATTCCCGAGACTTTGATTGTTTTGCTAAAAGTTGGGAATTGAAGCATGTAAAGGTTAGTGCTAAGTATCCTAAATCCATTGGTCAAGTAGAAAGGACTATACAGAGTGTAAAACAAATTTTTAGGAAAACGTTAGCAGGGTCTAAAGATCCCTATTTGGCTTTGTTGTTATACCGAGCCACTCCAGTTCTAGGATCTATTTACTCTCCCGCTGAACTCTTAATGAATCGCAAACTTTCTACAGTCTTACCAAGTTTGTAGATACATAAAGGAGTCCAAAATGAGTTATTACAACCATCAGAAAAAGCTTAGAGATAGACGTGCAATGCTTAAATTTTATCGCAGAACATTGCCCGAATTACAACCTGGAAGTTCTGTGTTCGTGCAAAATAGAGTTTGTCAGTGGGAACCGGCAGAAGTGTTACGCCAGAATGAAATTCCTAGATCTTATCGTATTCGAACATATAACGGAGAAGTAAGAACAAGAAATCGGATACATTTGAGATCAAATAAATGTTCTGACTTTGCGTCTTTTAAGAATTTTACAGATTCGGAGGAATACTCCAGCAGTGATGCTATTACAGAGTCTACAACTTCAGTAAGACCTCAAGAGCCAGTTGATGAACCTGCATCAGATTCCCAGTCAAGCCAGGAATCTAGTTCTGAAAAGCCTGTTTCCAGAAGTCCAAACAAGGGTACCTATCGAACCAGATACGGCAGAGTTGTAAAACCACCTAGCCGTTATGTTGCCAAGTTTTAATGTTAATTTTAAAGTGTAATTCATAACAATATAGGTTTGTTTATTAATAATTTAATGTTCTATGAAATTGTTTGAAATCTTCTTTGTTTTAAAGAAGGGATCGTGTAGTGTATTCATGCGCGACATGATATATAAAGGCTGTACAGAGCATGCTCATTCTCTTCCCATTTAGCAGTGTCCAATAAAGGTTGTTATTGTTCTAACTATGGTGTGATCTCTGCTTCTAGACCCAGGCATATAATACAACATATACGAGAGAGTAAAAACGACTATCCCAATAATGAGATCTTTTTTTCCCTTACATTTTCAATTTGTTCTAAAAAACTTCTTAATAAAATAAATTAATTGTACGTTGGTAGTAGATAGTTTTATTCAATGAATTTTTATTTTTCAATTTTTATTCAATTTCATTATTCATTGTTTATTATTCAATTTTTTATTCAATTTAAGCTTCTTTTGTCTTTAATCGCTGTTTAGTTGAAAAATATTTACCGATATTTATGTGTGAAAAAGTATCTGTCCGACAATGAAAATGTTAGTCCATGTGGATTAGAAATAGCCCGAAACATTAAGCAAGTTCTCACTTCTCCATAGGTACAAAACTGCTGATGTTGTCAGGTTATTATTTGCGGCGGCTTCGTCATTCAGATGCACTGGACGGCTTTGGCTAGGGTGAGGTGATTTTGAAATAATATGAATACATTGTGCAAGATCATTTAAATGTTTGTTATTTTTACATTTTCATCACTAACGTGCGTCTTCCAGACCACTACGCAACAGACTGTCCATTGACAACCCTTTCATTTCAGCAACACCATTGCTGAAAACCTATCGACATGGTTTGAAAATGTTATTAAAACAAAAGACCGCTGATACGATTATGAAAATCCTACATGAACGAAGACATGATATCATCATTGATTAAGGAAGCCTTTTCTCGCATCCACCATCCATTAATACATTCATTACAGAATATTTCAGTATACTTTATGCGCTAATTGTTGTTTTTAATTCTTATTTTTTTCCCTCCTAGCTGTAATTCTTCTTTACGCCAAGAGAATTTTGTATAACCATAAACCTTATCTGGTCGGTTTCCTGCCAGAGGATCTATATATTTAAAATAATTTGGTAAAACTTTCAGACAGTTCCCCAGCCCCAACCACCCGACGTAATTTCGACATTTTTTTTTTTTTTCATTTGAAAGGTTATGACGTCTAGATACGTCATCAAGGGTCGCCTGTCCTTCCCCCATCATCCTCCATTTTCGAACGAAATCGAAAAAACACTTTGCTGTACATTCTCTCTATGGAGAGAATGTCACTCTTAACCGAGTCCCCCAAGCCCCAACCGAAAAGTGGCGTAATTATAGAGGGATGGCAAAATCAGACATGTAGAAAAAAACAATTTTATAACTAAAGAGCAGCGGACTAGTTCAGTTATTGTATACATAAAAAAATATATATTGCAATTTAATTCATATTTTTCGCCCTTTTTAGGAAAATTGCCAGTTTATGAATGAATGTTTGGCGGCGGACTCCCGATTTCACAACTTATCTGCAAAAATCAAGAGCTTTAAACGACGAATTAAATTATTAAATCAATTCTCTCCCCTGGGATTTATTTATTTTTTAATTTGACGTTTATGTAACTTGTAAATGAAGGGCGGCATAATGAAAGTTCGCCCCGAGCGGCAGCAGTTGCAGCTACGCTACTGTCACTTTATTGATTGATTTGGACCAAAATGTCATACAAATCTACAATTTGTGTGCAAAGACCGTATATCTGTCACCAGAAAAGTATGAAACGCCGGCATTCTATAGAATACCTAGGCATTTTATAGAATGCCGGCCGTTTTCAATCGAAGTATGAAATATGAAAATTATTGTATACTTTCCCTAGGCATAGTATAATAATACCTAGGCATTCTATAGAATGACAAAAGCTATTTAGTAAAAGTATGAAAAATAGTTAATGATAAGGCTATTATTTAAGGAACGTGCATTCCTCAAAAATACAAATATTACTTAAAAAATAATGAAAGAGTGTCATGAAAAAAAAAAAAACTTTTATTCAAAATACGTAAAGAAAAATTAAAGTTGTACAAAACAAAATTTATGCCTTTCTTATTAAGGAAAACAAAATGAAATACGAAGCCTAATTCTGGCAATAAGAAAAGAAATAGTTTTTTTGGGAATTGCACCTAATTTTTCTTCTTACAAAATCGAATCGGTGATGTGTTTCATACTTTGCCGGTTTGTTATTTGGCATTCTGTAGAATGCCTAGGAAATGTGAGAAATGTTAATCGTTTCATACATTGACGGACAGTTTTCAGCATTCTATAAAAAGTTTAGTAATTCTTAAGAACTCTAGAAAATCACCCGTCATGGTTTGACGGGTGCAAATTGCCTCTTCATTCGAGAGATTTCCCTTCAAATTTGTCGTGTTTAAATCTATACTTATAAAAGGCAATGTGTGTGTGTGTGTGTGTGCCTGCGATGTCCAGACGAATCTATCGCACTTACAACTTTGAAATTTAGCACACAGGTAGTCCTAACGGTGACGGAATGCACCTCGAAACCGAAATTTTAAAATTTAATCTAGAAAATTTTTTATTTAATGTTTTGTGTTGTTTTGGTTGATTTTTCGCACTAATTTCTCACTAGAATGTTTTCGAATAAGTGTACGACAAAAATAGACACACCATTGGAAAGAGCATGCGATTTCCGTTCTAATGAAGTTAGTTTTGAATTTCTAACGTAATT
>BGPR01001568.1:30442-59084 GCA_013235015.1 Araneus ventricosus
AGAAAAAATGAAATATGATTTCAAGGAGCTATTTACATAATATGGCTTAAAAGTTTAAATCTGAAGTGAAAGATTTTATCTCTCTTTTTCTTTTCTCCTTTGATTCATTTTGGATATATTTAAATACTATAGAAATTATGTTTGTATCTTTCGAGGCATATTGTTCCATTTGAAATCGTTTAGGATTTCATTCGGTTTTCCTTCTTTAATATTTTACCTGGTTTATAGGAATCAATCTTTTAAATCCTAAAAAAAAACTTTTTCGAAAATATCGGTTTATTTTTAACTCTGTACTGCCAAATGTCATTATCGAGAAGAAAAATAAGCGGGAAAACCAATAATTTGTATCTTTTGTTTTGATTTCAAAACTTTTTCGTGTCATTGAGGGCGGGTTTTTTTACATTTTGTTGAAGTCCTGATTCCACGGGCAACGCCGTGAGCGTACTGCTAGTAGATATATATGCCAGAGAAATGTTTAACATTGATTGAAAACAAATAAAATAAACATATGTTTTATGACAGGAAATTTTTTTTATTTACATGTTATTCAAATATTTCTTTATTCAGAAAACCTCTTGGTAAACAACATTCCGAGTGAAGTATTTTTCGTTGTTTAATAATTTTCTTTGTACTTCAGATGTCTTTGTGTAATTTTAACGTGATTGGGAATCCTAGAACTTGAATGTGCAACATAGAACTGTCCATGTGAAAAGGCAGGTTCATCGAGGTAAATTCCAAAATGATCGAAAGTTTGCCCCTGCGATTTGTTGATAATCATCGTGTAAGCTGGAATTAATGGGAGCTGGTGGCGGTTGAGAACGAATGGTAGATTCACGCCACTGGTGGCTAATTTAATTCTTGGCAAGAAAACAACATCGCCACGATTGCATTCAGATACAATTTGGCGTCCAAACTATATCACGCGCATGATATACCACTGACGTAATTTACTACTTTCTATCAAAAAACGGAAAATAATTTGAAATATAGGATTAATATAATTTAAAATTTCTCGGGAACTATTGATCATAGCGAGATAAATTTTATATCAATCGATAGAAAATTTTATTTCACTATTTTAGAGCTATTAAATTTGAAATTAGAACTACAATTACTTTTTTAAATTTAAAATTATGGGAATTTAGGTCATCTAACAAAGAAATAATGCTGTTTAACGTCTCGCAGTGCTATGACGCGAGTTTTATTGTTGGTGACGTCAGAGCGTTACCGGAGAATCTGCATTATTATATTAGTAATGCCAGCCGCTTTATTTTTACCTTCTCGTATGCGAAATTTACGTAGAGAAAATATTGTAATCGTAAAAACATTCTAACTCGAAATTTTCAGGAGTCTCCGCGCCTTAAAACTTCCCGAGTCCGAAAAAACTATTTTAACGGATGAAATTGGCACGTGGTTTTCTACACCAAAACTGTAGATTTCTATCAAATTTTGGACGAAACCCATCTGCGAGGTCTCCGTCTGTCTGACTGTTCATCAGTATGCATTTGAATACGATAACTAAAAAACCAAAGAGTATGGAGGAAAGTTAGTACATGGTGACACCAGATAGATCACCAGAATTGTAGATTTATATCAAAGTTTGAGCCAAATCTCTCAACGGGTTGTCGGTCTGTATATTTGTCTGCATGTGAATGCGATAACTGAAAAATGCAACTACTTATGTGTTCTTAAGACTGAAAGCAGGGCTGGCCCGAGGGGATTTCGAACGGTGCGAGTGCACATGGCCCCGCGCCACTGACTGATTTTGGAAAATGAAAATTGATTGCATTGATTTATTTAGCGAAATCAGAATTTGTCGTTCGAGTGTTGCTTTGCCAGGACACAATACTACAAATATTACAATATTTATTTAAAAATAATTTATTTGAATTGTATCCAAATCTTGCTATTTTCTGAAAATTATATTGACCTTATCAATTACCGTCGCATCTGCAGGAAGACCTTCCGAAGATTGAAAATAATAAAAGTTAGTTGTGATCTATCATTAGTCGATAACGATTTATCTCATTGGTATTTTATCTCTCCAATCCGAATGGAACAAAAATCAGCTTGTTTATTAAAAATCAGCTTTTATTATCAGCTTGTTTTAGTAATTCGAAGTCTAAATTGTAAGAAATTCTTTTCGTTATTTGATTTATTAAAGATTTCTTTTATGACTGAAAAGCTAATTTTATAAAAATAATTATTTAACATTTTCATGCATTCCTTTCGTTCATACAATACCAAATTACGTGAAGTAATAAATTATCTGGTTGTACGAAATTTGATTTAAGGCCCCGCATATCAATATTGCACCAGGCCCCGCTTTTGTTCTGGCCGGCCCTGACTAAACGTGTAAACATGTATGAAATTTTTTACCAAGTCGCTCAAAAAGAAAACGTCGAAAATGCATATTCTATTTTCTATATTATTCTACGAAACCCAAAAAGGGCTATACGTGTCAGTATGCGCTACGTTCCTGTTGCGAAATCCTCGGTCTTTGGCGCTTTCTCAGTGATTCGTTTCAGGTCTGCAGACTCGTATATGGAGAAATGAACAGAACGCCCGCTAATCTGTTAAGCATTAGACCACTCCAATTGTTTTGTAACACAGGATGCCAAACCCCTTCGTCAATGTAAGAAACCGGTGAAAAATGGAGTAGACCGAGAAAAAAAGTTGTAATTCCATCAGGGTTGGATTTTCATTCGGCCCACTAAGCCGTAAAACTGAAAAACAGTAGTCGGTTTGGGGGGGGCGAGTCTCTCTTACAAAGGCGAAAACCACAAAATGGGGAAGGTGGAGGGTGGATGGTAGTCATTCTGTGGAAATCAGGGTGAGGGGAGGAGGAGGAGCAGTAGCCTAGGAGATCGGATTGCTCGTAGGTGCAGTCGGTGCAGTCCGAACAGTGAATGACCCACCAAATTTTATGGGCTGAATCTAAAAATGGTCTGCTTCGAAGCCCTCCAAATGAATTGGAACAGATCGATGGTGAATGTCCAGCTTTAGTATACGAGGAAGTTCAGAGGAGAACATTCCCGCTGGTTGAATTTCTGAGCTCACAGATAGCGAAACGGAAATCCAAAAATGGTTCTTGGACTCAGGAATTTTTGAAACGTGGATATTCATCAAAATCTTAAAGTTAAATATTTTGACGATTGCAATACTTTCTCTTTGTATGCTTTGCATGCGAGAAAGTAAAAATATCTGGGGCAGACTGTGTCTTAGACATATTGGCATATTTTGTCTTCGTGGGTGCATAAAAAATTATACATAAATTTATCAATGAATGCATTCCCATATCAAATCAATTCGTTGATACACAAGCAGTAACTACTTGACTTGGTTACAATTGCATCATCCAAACGAGTAAGTATAATAGATACCCTGAACATATTAGTGACAACATTCAATTACACTTAAAGCCCCCATTCGTGACGTTTCTCGACATAATATCAAGATAATCATTTAGGGGTCTATTCTGGTACTTTGATTTGGTAAGGAACTCACTTTTCCGTTCTTAACGTGCGGAAAAGTGACGTCTCCCAACCCAACCGGGGGTACCAGAATAGAACCGTTAGTTGTGCAATGGGGAAGTAAGAAGAATCACCAATGGAGAATGGACAAGAGATATCCCAGTTTCAAGCAACATTAACCATAATGTTTTTTCACTAACGAACGGATAGTCCTGATCCGTTCGAAATAATTCATGAGCAAATTTTGTGAACAGACAGCTCTGTTAGATATTTCTCTCAAATTCATGACTAAAATCGACTCATGACTCAAGCTCATTAATTTAAATTCTGCCTTCATCTCTCTCTGATGTTTTTAAAATTTAATTTCAAAAAATTAACTAACTCATTTATTCTTCATTATAAACGATCTGAAACTGAAGTTTTTCTGGTTGAAATCTAGAATTTGGTACACACCTTTCACACGCCGCCAAATCGCCAAAGCAAGACCCTGCCCGTTGCACTTCAATGGTGCCAAGTCGCCACAACTAATGAAAGAAACACTTGCATTAACTTTGGCCACTTGGCGCCATTTTAAGAGTGTGTACCAACTTCTAGATTTCAACCGTTTTTCTCACCTCTGATTTTCATGCAAAATAGAAGTATAGAGGACTGGGACTCTGCAGGTTTTATGTAAAACAAGCTGATTTTCACTCAATATTGGTAGAAATAATTCAATTAAGTCAATTTAGCTTAAAATTTGCTTGATTAAAATAAACTGAAATTTTGCTTTTCTTTCTGAAAAACATAATCGTTTAAATATGTATTATTCTATTGCTAGCTGATATAATCGTCGTTACTCGAGCTGAAAATACTTTCATGCCTAATATCTTTAATGTAAAAATCACTTTCATTTAAAATATTGTGATACAGGAAACCTTTTAGTTGAATGCTACTGTTTTGAAATTAAAATATGTAAAGAGCCAACTCATAAAATTCTGAAACATTTTTTAAAAAAAATTCTGCGTTTTCTTAAAAATAAATAAGGTATAAAAACATATTAACACAATTAAGGCAATATGTGCCAGAAAACTCCAATTAATTTTTATAAACATAAAATTATCTTTAAAAAATCAATAAGTAAAACGTTGGTACAGATTTGATATACGGCATCTCTGGCGATATTTTGTGATTTCTGCGACTTTTACGTTTGGCGCCGAAAGACGCCATTTTCCAGGTCGGAAGTAAAGAAATAAGCTAGATTCATAACATTCAATAAAAAAAGCGAAGCTATGAGGTTCCCGCTTTGCTGAAAGCAAAGCCGCTGAAGTTTTTTGAAATTTAAAAAATATACCCTGAACGCATTCGAAAGAGAACAATATGCAACAGAACAGTCGCCATGTTTGTTTAAGCAACACAACCGTCGCCATATCTGTTTACGCAATAAAAAAGTAGCCGAAATTGCAAAATATCGCCAGTGATGCCGTATATCAAAGCTATTATAAAACGTTTTATACTAAAAAGAGTCAAAATAAAAACACACTGAAGTTAAATTCTCAAGCTGCAAGCGGAAGGCAAGTTCTTTGGCACTTTTCCGTTAGCAAGGCCTCAGTCGTCGCCAATCTTGAATTTTGGCGCTGTTCCGTCAACGCCAACACTCGTTGCTAAGAGACGCTCTTGAGAGTTATCGCTAAGATTTGACAGGTTTTTGGCTGGATCACCACTAACAGAAAAGTACCATACCGTACGTAATTTTGCCATATCATAAAGTACGAAAATGATGAAATGCAAGTAAGGAATTTCAACATCTAGACTGAGCAGTCAATAAAAACGAGACATATTAGAAAATCTGTCGATACTGAGGTCTATTTAGATTGATCTTACTAAGCTACAGCTAGATTTAAAAAGCACAACCTTCTAAATGAAAGATCAGTCGCTGGAAACTATCCTATATTATCTATCCACCAGTAGATAATCTTCATGCTAGAAAAAAATCATCTTCATTGCTGAGTGGTTTTAACTAAAATTTTACTCAATATGTTGGAATTACTAGATTAAAAACATAGAATTGTAAGAAAATGACTTTTACGTTAAGATTTAAATTTCTTAATGTCATAACTGAATTCACATTTCAAAAAAGTTGGTCCAGATAAATTTCTAATCTATCTGTTTATTGCAACTCTAACAAAAGGAACGAGATATTACAGTTCAATACATTAGGTATCTCACTGACTGTATTACAGCTTCAAGCCTAGTATGTTAGTCACTGGTGATCTGCAAGTCGGTTCTGAATACTGTTTGATGTCCAGTTTATTCATCAGCTGCTGTGGCTTTCTTGGACTTCCTCCTTCGTCGTTTTCCAACAGATTTTTTTCCTCCGGAGGACTTCTTCCTCTTCTTGCCTCCAGTAGACTTCTTCCTTTTCTTGCCTCCAGACGACTTCCTGCGCTTTTTGCCGCCTCCAGAAGACTTTTTGCGTCTTTTGCACTCGGCCACTTTTCCGGTATCGCCAAGATGTTTGAGGATGTTTCGGTCCATGGCCATCTTCATAATTGGCTTGATAACTGCATCCAAGGATTGGCTATCGACTCCATGCTGGATAGCGAGATATTTCTTGAGGTCATTCACCGAGCAGCCGTTGAGCTTTTGGAGATGCAAGATGGCTTTCAAAACGACGTTACCGTTGATTGCCGGTCTTTGCAGAGGAAGAGTAGCAACAGCAGGGCTTGCAAAATTTTGATCCATCTTATTTGAAATTCAAGTCTACTTTGGATTAGATGTATAAATTTGGAATGGGAAAAATTCAAACTCACAACCTCAAAAAAAATTTTGGACTGAAATTACTTTAAAGAATTTCTGTATATTACATCGCGTGTTGCGAGATGGCACGATTTGCACATTCAGCCACTCAAAATTGTTGTCTGTTAAGAATTTGAAAATCAGCCAATAATATTAGTGAATTTTCAAATTAGTTACGTGAATTGAAGTAGAGGTATTTGCTGATGCGTTATAATTATTACATGCACGAGAATAGTCGCCTTTTTTCCACACGTGTAATCTTAATTTTCCTTTTATTCAGCATTTATATAAGGAATTTATTTTTTTGTTTTTCTTATAGCTGAGAATAAATTTTAAGAGGTATTTCAGTAAGCTCAACAAATTGTAACATACAAGACTTCAGTGTCCACAATTGTGTTTCATGTGGCATACTAATAGGCAAACGGATACACAGGGCCCGGATTAAGTCCTCTAGAGGCCTTTCGGCAATGCAGGTTTCGGGGCCCCCGTTTTCTCCACTCCATCATCCAAAACCAGATAAATTTGCATTTATTTTAATTTAACCTCTATAAAAGCAATTTTAAGTAGCAAATTTTAACAAATTGAAATGGCAAAGCATTTAACTTCAGATCACTTTCAACAGAGTTGGTGCCGGTATACCGCGTATAAAGAAATGTAAAATTCAAATTTAAAAGTAATTGTATAAAAAATTGGAAAAAAAATGCAAAACAATTTTTAACACAATTTGAATACTATTTAATTATAGGATCTCATATTTTTTAAATTATAAAACAACATATTTTTCAGCATTATAAAACAGCGTAATATAAAACCTCCAAAAAGTAATTAATTGGGAATGCTAAATAATGTTCCAAATTTAAAAAGTACTTGATTTTAATTTGCATAAGTTCGAATGCATGACTTTGTAAATTAAATGAAAACACAAAATTTTAAGTTACTCTGAAACTACATCAAAATACATCTAGGCTTCGGGGCCCCTATTTAATAATCCGGCGCTGGTAATATAGAGTGGCGTATCTAGGGAGGAGGGGGAGGTCGTCCCGGGCGCCACTTCGGAAGGGGAAGTAAAATTAGATATGCTGGGAAATAATTTTATAAATAAGAAGATCACGACACTTATTCAATAATTTTCTTATAAAAAATAACAAGTAACTAATTTGTAATTAATTTATTATCTGCTAATAATAAAGGAAAATGTGTGTGTTAAAACCGTTTTCATTGTTTAAACAAATATTTAATTGCGTGTTTCTCTTTCATTGTTGAAAGCTAAAATAATATCCTAATACATTTTGCTTTCATATTTTATTTCATTAAAATTTTTGTGGTATCTCTAAACCAAGCTCTCTGAGATATTGGGTATATGAAGAAAATCCTTTAAGCTGAATGATTATGGCTGCTTTGTTTTCATTCTTTTTTCAGCATGTTTTAATGCAGCAAACATGCTGCTGGCCATAAAATGTTTGGCACCATTTTAATGTTGTAATCAAATGCATATTTTGCAAGAGGAATAAGAAAGTGAAGATGGCGCTGACAACTTGCAGTTAGATGTTACATGACATTGTCAGTTATTTGATCCATTAGAGTCATTTATGTTGACAATGAACAGAATAGGTGCAGGTCGATTTGGCTTATATGAAGATTTTACAATTTTAAAGGAATCTGTTGTCTACAAAGAATATGAAATCTACTATGGTTTTATAGTCTGTTGCACTAATTTTCATGCAGTATTTTAAACTGAAGAAAGTAGTGGCTGAGAGCCTCGAAGCAGCGAGGTGCCAGGGGCAGTGCTGATCTAAGTGGGTGCTGGCAGCGAACCCACCCGGACGGCGCCGGCGGCTAATTATTAATAATAATAATAATTTCTTACGCTTGTGAACTTTCACTGAAATGTAGATGATAATGCGTTTGCCTCTTCGTGGTGCGGCATTTTTCTCTGTCAGGCAGTGTATTTGTCTAACCTGAAATTAATCATTTTATGTTTCGTTGTAATTCGAATCGAATTACTATTGAGTTTGTTTAAACCTAAAGTTGTTTTGCCAATAAAACGAACTCAAATATTTTGCATTTCGAAGGAATCTTGATTGCCGTGAACACACAACCTTTTGTAGTATCCACGCATTTCGCTAATATCTTCCCAATATCCCCAAAATATTAATTTTCCCTCGTTTCGATTAAAACACTCTGGGATGCGAAAGCGTTTTACTGCTCTTTTTACGGATGGTGTACTACTTCATAGAGTTGATTTGTAAAGTCTTGGAAAAGACAGAAATGGTAAGAATGCGAAAAATCAGCGTTTATGATTCAAAAAGAATTTAAAGTACATTTTAAATCTAGTGATGCATAAATGCTTGCTTTCTAATCGTATTGAAGATATAAATGTCATTATATTGAAAACCCATTAATGGGTACTGTGATTTACAGTAAAAGCAACTGTAGCGAAACAGAAGATCAATAAAGAAAAGGCAGGGAAACAAATTTATTGAAAACAATGAGAAGAAAAATGGGCAGCCTTCCCAAATATTATTCCAAAATGGATTCTTATGTAATTCACGCTTAAAGGAATTTAGACATAACACTGAAATAGTTACTGATAGTAACAGGAGAACTCTAAACAAGAGAAACTATGCTTGGAAATATCTGCACCAAGTATAATTACAATTCGCAATAAAACTGCAGTCGACACTTCCCATGAGTCGCGTTTTCACCTCGATGTTATGCGATAAGAAAATTAGGATGCTCGTGGAGCATCAAGGAAATTCGTTTTGATCCGTAGCCAAATACTGTTTATCTTTTAGAACGTGTTAAGTTTTGTTTCTTGAGATCTTAGTCATGACTCACTTTAAACTCACGTGATCAGCAGCAATAAACAGC
Organism: Araneus ventricosus; assembly: GCA_013235015.1. Lineage (NCBI taxonomy): Eukaryota > Metazoa > Arthropoda > Arachnida > Araneae > Araneidae > Araneus > Araneus ventricosus. Next base: position 39,562 of record BGPR01001568.1, read on the forward strand.
AGTTAATGGAGCCAATTTGTGTTCACGTGAAATGCACGACGCCAATTTAATTTTGGAATCCATTACGCTCCGCCCAGAAGACAAAAGGACGTGGTGTTTCAGCACATTGTTAGACAACGTGCGGTTAGATGTTTGAAGACATGCACAGATACTTTTGTCATGTTATTATGATGTCAAGTGAGTTGGATTCGTGAAAATCATATATTAATATAAAAAAAATCCTTTATTATCTAAAGAAAGAAACATTTTTACACAAATAAATTATTATTTAGACAGTATTATATCCGGATTACGTAACAATATTCATCACTTCGATTGATTTAGTTGCTTAGAAATAAAGTCACTGTTATTTAGAAAAAAAGTGAAAATGACAACATTTTCGATTAAGTTTTGTTACGTAACTTTAGGTAAAAGCCATGTTCTGGATGCAATCCTCTCCAAAACCTTTCCCTCTTAACGTCCCATTTAATAGATATAAAGCGAGGAGCTCGAGTTGGCGGTTTTCCAGAAAAGTTTCCAAACAGACATTAAGGACCCTTCTTGAAAAACTGATGGCATCTACTCTTATTTTCTGATGGCCCATTCAGATTAAATTCTGGAGGAGCTTGGTATTTTAAATGCTTCGTAAATTCGGCCGATAATACGGTTATTTCAAATAAAATTTGAAGTACAATGACGTTTTACATAAAAGGAATATCTTATACAAAAAATGTACAAAAACGTAAAATAAATGACGTTTGTGTATGCATTTTTTATATAAATATTACAAAATCTGCTATCCATTAAGCTTAAAAGAAATGGTTAAAAAAACAATAAATCAAAAGAGACAGTTAATTAATATTTCTATTTGTAATATTACTGTGTGCGATGTAAAATAGCCAGGTATTTATTTTTAAGTGTAAATACCCTGGGAATTTATTTTTCAATAAATTCTATTCATATAAAATACAGGCACTACTGTGAAATGTGATGTTTCTATATAAAGTAAATATATATATATATAATATATATTGAGCATAAAGTAAGGTAAAAAAAAGAAAAACTAGTAAAACATACGAACCTTTTGCAACCTTTTAAATTCTATAAAAACTATAAAAAAATGAATCACAAAAAACAAAAAAGCAATATTATATCATGGATCTTACATAAAATACGTGACTTAAATGTCAATCCTTTTTAATTACAATGAATAATGAATGCTTTTTAAAAATGAGAGTTATTTTAACTAAATTTTAAAAAAGAAAATGTTAAGTTTGGTTTTAAAATGATAAATAGCTGATAATAAAAACTAAAATGAAAGATACAATTGTTTATAATTTCTTTTGGATTAATTCATCAAATTACCAGATATCGCTCATGAAAAGTTAACAGTTTTTAAAGTGAATTATTCTGAAAGTAATATACACTCATATTACTTTCAACAAAAGGTAAGTGATCTTTAGAACAAGATTTCAGTAACTAGAAATGTGAATTTTTTGTTGCTAAAACTGCTGTATTATTTGACGATGTGTTAGACACACGCACTCACACACAGTTTATTGGTTAGGCGGGGTTCATCTGGATCATGAACATTAATAAATAATTAAATGTCCTTGAAACTCCAAATTTCGTGAACTTGTCACAGTTTGAATTTGAAGAAACAAAAAGAAAATTCATTATCTATTTTTTTCTCTTTCAAAACCTTTTATACTTCTGAAATATTTTTATGTGTTTCTCCATTTTGCTTACATTGACATGTTTGAACTCAACATTACAGTACTTACATTGGATACTTTTATCTGTCTTTACATTCAAAATTCCAAGCAGGAAACTCTTTCCCGTTTTATTATTTTTATTTTCTCGTATACGAAGTATACAAAGAGAAAGTATTGTAATCGTCAAAAAATTCGAACTCGAGATTTTGACGAATCTCCACGTTTTAGACCTCCCTGAGTTCAAAGCAGAATTCTGGAATTATGTCTGTCTGTGAACAAGATAACTCAAAAACTATTAATGCTAGAGGTATGAAATTTGGTACACAGTTTTATTATCATGAATATCGGTCCGTATGAAATTTTGGGCCAAATCCGTCGAAGGGTTGACTGTCTGTCGGTCTGTATAATCTCATATTACGCACCATATTGTGTACCGGCTCACGACGTTTGTAAATTTCGGGATATTCTAATGTTTAAAAACATGAATTGTAATAATGTTTTTATTGTTGTAAATGAAATTTAAACCGATCCCATTATTTTAACAAATATTTTATTCACGCGTTTTTGCAATTGTTACGGTTGTGATAGAATGAATTGTTTTCTTCGGAATTTAACTCCAAAGCAGAATTTTCACTTTTGTATTGCCTGTTTTATCGCACCTGCTTCAAAGTAATATTTTTTTAAAACGTGGCAACAGATTCAACATGATTTCAGGTTTGTTTGTTTTTTACTTTCTCGTATACGATTGTAACCGTCAAAAAATTCGAACTTGAGATTTTGACGAATCTCCACTTAGAAAGTATACTTGAAAGTTTAGTGGAGATCACTCCCGTTGGTTTTACTTTTCATCGTAAAATTTACGTTGATATTAGTGTACGTTAAGTAAATGACTAACTGTTCATTAAATCAAAACAAGAATGGTTGACTTGCAACATGATTGCCATGCAATGTGAGTAAATTGCGAACCACAAGATTCGTTGGCGATGTCTATACAACAAAAGCGGTGTTAAAAATTAGCGTATTATTCTATTAGTGTAATAGTTTCAAACCAGAAAAAGTAAATTATCCTCCGATTTCGTTTAAGTTTTAAAATACTTTATTCTGAATCCTGATAACAATTTTTTTATAATTTGGTATTTTTGTATGTTTCATTTTGAATCAAAAATTTCTTTTGCAAAATAACCAGCTTTTGGGTATTTGGCCAGGTATATACCCAAAAATTATTTACCTCCCCACTGGGTATTTACTCACTCCACATAACCATATTTACCCCTGCCCGTCAGAACTAAATAATATCGACAGAAATAAAACTATATTCTTACTTATTGGAAATTGATTTAACAAAATTTATAGCGTTTTTTTAACATAGTCACAAATAGCACAAGACTTTCTACTATATCTTCACGATATTGTACTGCAATCAGAATATCGAACTGCATCGTAAAAATATCGTACAATATCTTTGTGATAATAGGGAAATTACCATGTTAGGCACTTGAATAGTGTCAAAATTTTGAATTTAAAATCAAATATACCGATATTTTTAAATGGTTGGCCAAATAATCCTACTTGTAAAGAAAGCAACAAATTTTTCGTTACCATAGTGTACGGTCACTTCTATAGAAATATAAACTTAACAACTTGATTTCATAAGATATATCAAACTTTTGATACCGTCATGTCGATTTTCAAACTATTCTGACAAAATCGTCTTGTGGGTGTACGTGAATGCAGTCCAATACGCAGGATTACAAAAATAAAGCTCTTTATTTTACAGGTATTCTAAGCAAAGAAACGTAACACAAGTATTAAAACAGCACTTGTAAAAATTCACAACAGAGATTACCATTAAATCTCAACACAGCGCTCAAAGATTTCTTGTTAGCTCACCAGCTTGCTTGCTGATCGAAATCCAACTGACTCTTCTGGGCTTGAGAGCTTGCTTTGATACCTTTCAACAAGAAGTGACTTCATTACGTAGGAAGTGACGTAATCTCTAGAAAGTTCATGAAACCAGTAGAAATAAGTTGAAAGTTCGAGATCCTTCTAGAAAATTCCTTTTGTCGCCAAGTCGCTAAAATGGTCGCCAAATTTATCGCCAAGTCGCCAAGTTTAGCATCTCAGGGAAACGACTTTATAGCTTTGTAACACTATTCATTTCAAAGTGTAATTTCATCTCCTAGAGAGTTCATAGAGGCTTTAGCGCGCTGCTAAGCTGACCAATCCATTCGGGTAATATCTTCTGTTTCCAAGTATCCGGACACCAGAGAGGCTCTATCCAGGCTATTATTGTCATCCATTAGCAAAACATCTGGATTAATGGCATCCCTAAGCAGCTTTACGTAAAGTTCTAGGTTCGTATGATGTGGAATGATGATGTATAATATAAATTCAATAAATGATTAATGTAACGCTCTATAGGTCCTGGAAAACATGCATACCTCTATTGTAATGCCTCAACTTTGACAAATACTAAATGTAAATATATATTATATATATTTATATAAATATCTAAAATTGTATAGATGATAACATTAACCACATTTCATTAAAAATTACCTAAATATCTTGCATAGGCAGTCAGCATTCATTATGCAGTTGCAAGATATGAGTGTTATTTCCAAACAAAATTATTTCGATTCAAAAGTTATTTAGTCATTAGTTCATTAGTCATTAACAATATTGCAGTCAAAAAAATTTTTATTAGACATTTCCACTGAAAAAATATAAATTTTATCATATGAAGGATTTCCTATAAAACCTTCGAAGATTCGTAAGCATATTTTTTTCGAATTAGACTCTGCTGGACTACATGTTAATAAGAGCAAATGAACAAACTGCTCTAAATTAAATAATAAAATTTTAAAAAGGGATTGTTAGTCTGAGATTTTTAGAAAATTTTCAATTTTTTGTGATATTAAAAAGAAAGTTTGACTTTTCCAGTATAAGTAGACATAAATATATTTATTTGCAATTACTTATATAATACAGAAAAGACGATTTCTCTGTATGAATATAAAACTAGTAAAAGATTATCACAAATTAAATGAATAAAACAAATGCATCAATTTCGAGTAATTGACATAATAGGCTTGTTTTCAAGAAACAAAAAAAAATAATCAACTTTTCTACTTTGTCCCATTATCCTTTTTTTACGCAGGTATGACCTACTTGTCTCGACTATTAATTTGAAAGGTAATTACTATTCAACATAATCTATTACTTTGAACATAATAAAACAATAATTAAAATTAAACGACTATTATCGCTAATATACCAACAGTTGGTATTAAAAATGTAATTTTAGAATAAACTATTTAGCTTATTTAAAAGACTTATCTTCGATGCTTAGAAAATTGTCTTTTTGTCAAGAAACTTTTTTTTTCTTTTTCTTCCCCCCCCCCCCCCATGATTGTGACATAATATTGCACAATTTATTTTTCCCTAATAAGTTGAAATCGAAAAAATCTTCAGTTTTCCTCGATCGCTTGTTTGATGGAAGTTAGTTGGTTTTAATTTGTTTTTTAAGAGATAATTAGCGGAATTAGCATATGCAAGATTAAAAAGATTCTTTTAGTTTCTTTTTGATGTAACAATTGTAGTGGTGATTTTTATTCAATAATTTTATTACAATAATCAGTGTAATCAATCTACTCAGGGTCGTATTTAGCCTTTGAACCTCTCCGCGCAATAGTAAAAAAATGCGCCGCTATGGAACTAGAATATAAACATTTTATAAAAAGACATACGGTCTTTTTTACATTTTTAGCGAACGTCCAAAAAACAACAGTGTAATTCAATAATTGACACATTTACTTACAATAACTTTTCACTTAAAATACTTCATTTAAAAAACAGTTAATAGGAGTATAATTCAGACGATTTTTTACGAACTTTTTGTTCAGAGAACTCTTTAATTAATTCAGAAATATCAAAACTGTTACTCAGTTCATACTCAATTCCTAATATAATAGCGAGGTCTAACAATCTTATTTGAAATGTTGAGTTAGTTCCTGATTATTTTTAGTTTGGGAAAACTACGATCCCCGGATTGGAAGAGTTAGTGAAATTCGAAGAGCAATGCTCAAGTTTGAGCAAAATTCACACAGACATTGCCTTTTGTATATAAAGATTACTGAAATAGTGCCTTGAGAGTTTTGTGGTCCTTAGCATGTAAAATTAGATTGTTTTATTGTTTTTTTTTTAAATTTCAGAAACTTTTCTAATTATTTCAGAAACTCCGTTGCGGATTTTTATTTTTTCATTTTGTTCTGCCAATTTTGCGGCCCTCGAGTTTTTTAATCCGTGCCGGAGCACGTACTAACGGAGTATTCGTCCGGCCCTCAATCTACCGTTTGTGTATGAGGTGTCCGAATAGGACCCGGAATAAAATCCTCAGCCTCGTGATCAAAGCAAGAGAAATTAATTTGATGGGAAAAGTGTAATCATATTATTTTATTGTTACAACAGTTGCACCTTTTCGTAACTAAAGGAGAAAATTATGTTTAACCCATACACGTATATCTGTTCTGCTAACTAATATGTTTCATTTGAATAGATGAAAAATATGAATAAATGCATCGAAAAAAATGAATTGTAATGAAAATTATATTTTTTAGTTTTATATACTTTTATTTATTTTTTTGGGAGCTGTAAACTAAAAAATAGTGTTTGTTTACAATGAACGATTAATAAGATTCAGGATGGTTTTTCTCTTCTTTCTGGTCTTCAAACAAGTGACAGGTCACCTTTTCTTCCAGGTACATGTTATTTAAGATTGGCAGAATATGTGGGAATCAGGCGCGTCTCCATATTGGTGAGGTGTGAAAGCTTAGAAAGTTGGGTACCAGCTTCAGTATCGTTCTTCTCATCTTCTTTCCGTCCAGCCTTACGAGACACGGCTCCAGTAGCTTATTAATAACTTCAAAATTGTACATTATTCCTAGAAAAACAAATCAAATCCAACAAATAACTACCTTGTATAAAATATAACTAATTTCCTATTACGTATCATAATTTCCTGCTTTTCATTTCAGTAGCTTTCTTTTTTCTGCAATTTACAGCAGGAGTGCTATTTTTTAAATTGTCGAAAACAATAGCCAAGAAAAAGAAACTCACAGTAATGATAATTGCGAGTCTGAACGATATTTTCCTTAAAGTAGTGGCGCCGCCTAGCGATAAGTTGTTCAAATATTCTATTGTTTTGAAATATATTGGTACTAATTTATTCCGTTTATATTTATAATCCTGTCATTTGCGAATACAGAGGGGGGGGGGCTATCGGGCTAGACACCCCAGAGCTAAGTCAGAGTTCTTGATTTTATTTAAAATCACTATAATTTTTCTTTTTAAAAAAATAATAAAAACTTGACAATATTGCTTTCGGGCTTGACAGGTTCGAAAAATTTCCTACTTTTCTAGTCATTCCACTTGTACTTGTAGCGCTGACGCGGTCGAAGACATTTTTTGGAAGATTATTTCATTGCATTTTTTTATTACATTATCGAAAGTATTTTATTGTTGTTTATGATTCATATTGTCAGGTGAGTAAAGTCTGTAAAGTTAAAGTGTTTTGATTTACATAAGCCATAAGGTTTGACATTCGTCACGGCGATACAAACTTTTTATGACCTCAGCCCCCCCTCCCCCAGACACAAATCCTGGAGTCGCCACTGAATTCTATATATTATTTCTATTGTCAACATCACAACTAATACAAATCAGCGATGAATAAAGTATCAGTGGTCAGAATTTTTTTATGTACGTACACGTGACAGATTCATGTTAAATCTGTGAAAGTTCCAATGACTTCAAGTTCATATGGTGTGAGAGTCAGACAAAGAGAATACCGAAGAAAAATTTTGTCATTTTCCAGCGCTAAGTATAATGTCTAACCGCTGGAGGCCACAGTTTAGCTTCAAAATTGAAAAGTATCCTCAGACTTAAAAACATTTCATAACTGTAAAGGATGTTTTCTTATAAGCTTCGGTTACTGTCGGGAAAACAATCGACGATTCAGTAACTAATAATCGAAACAATGTTGCATCAATATTCAAAAATTTCAAAAGAACAAATGTTATTTTTATATGTTTTTATTTAATTTGACTTGTTTCGTGTTTTTAAAGATGGAATCTTGCGATTGATTTTTCACTCACTCCTTGGAGAACTAAAATTCTGACAATTTGTACACTTGTGTGTTCTTCACGACAATACAATATTTTAATATTTTCAAACCTTAATTATCAGTTAATCGATTGATTTTTCTTAAATTTTGATTCTACACGAGTCTGGTAGTGAATTTGAGATAAATTAATTACAAGATTCCTTAAAATTTGTAACGGTGGATTATAAACAGAAGACTTGAAAGTAAATATTAGATATAACACAACAAAAACAAATTTTTTAGAAAATGAGAAAAAATAAATTACAACACAAGTGCAAGAAAAACCATATTAAAAAAAAGAGAAAGCTATTTCTGCATTTGCGCAAAAGCTGCGTCAACAAAAAAGCAAAATATCAAAACACAAAAGAAACAAAAGACAAAAAAATCGAAAGCACACAAGGAACAAAAAACAAAAAAGGAAGACAAAATATTTAGTAATTTGAAAAATATCATGGCAAGCCGCTCGTCAGGAAGAAAGCCCACTTATGATATTAATAAGTGCCTTTTTCTGTTAACGTGGTGCTTTCACGGTGGGTGCTTGTTGAGGGGATAACCAACAAACTTTTACGTCTTCTCGCATGTCGTTAGCAGAAAAAAGCTTTTATTATTATCATAGGTGGGCTTCTCTTCCTGACTAGCGGCTTGCCATGATATTTTTCAAATTACGAAATTATTTGTCTTTTGTTTCTTGTATGTTTTGATATTATATATATATAGATATATATCTATATATATAGTAATATCAACCAAAATATAACCTGTTATATATCAGCATTCAACACAAAATAAACGAAACATATCAAAATTGCAATTCAAAAACTAAAAATTTATTAATTGAACAAAATTTAAATTATGATTCTGTAAACAAAAGTGCAAAATCCACACAACGAGTACATGTAAAACAAATCTATAAACTGTATATATATATTGTTAAAAATCTGAAGTTCAGAATAAAAACGTTAAAGCTTGATTCGTTGAATACATAAGGAAAATAAGCCACGAAGAATTTCGTAAGTAAAAATTCCCAAGAGTTAATTAAAAATTTAAATATGTTATGAATGTGATTAAAATTTCCAATTTACATGAAGTATTCTATCAACACTCCGCGCTTTTACGTTTATTTTTACAACCATATTTTTGAGACCTTTTTTAAAATAAAAGATTATCTTCAGAAGCCTCTTTTTTGTTTTATTATTTTATTATATTCAAGACACAATTTATGAAAGAAAAGAAAGTATTTATGCGACCGTGTGTGGGTAAGAAAATAACTTGAAAAAGAAATTTAAGCTCTAACCAGAATCTTTTTCAGTCTCAAAGGAAAAAGATTTCAAAGAACTGGTGGGTTATTTTTTAAGCCTCTTAATGAAAAGAACTTTATGAATTACTTGTCAAAAAGTGTATATTTTTATCATTTAATCCTTGTAATTTGCATCTGGGCACAGATTAAGTTCTTAAAGTATCATAATAAGCTTCCATTAAAAGATTAATTACTTGAAGTCAAAAGAACATTTTCAAATAATAAAAGAACATATTAAAAAACCAGAGAAGCATCTTAGACATTTAATTGGCGTGATTTTCTAGAGTAATAATCTTTTACAAAACAGTGCGTTTGAAAAATTGTACCGATAAAAATAAGTAAGTAAGATTATTTTATTTTAAGAAAACCGATTCATATTTTAGTGAGTACAAATATTTTATATTAAGCGACTAAAGAAAAATATACATAACCACTTAAATAAAGCACACATTTCTGAAATCGAAGGGAATGCAAAAGAAAATATTTTAATTCTAAATATAAAATGGGGGTTTTTCAAATGAAATCTGTAAATCTTTACGGTAAAGAAATGTAGTTATGACTGATACGCTACAATATTTCACTGCAAACCCATTCAAGAAATAAATTCTTCGCAATAAATTTAAATATGTAAAGGCTTTTCAACACCGTTATGTAAGCACGTGACTTGTGACAGAAATAAATAATAAAAGACATTGAAATGTCGATAGAGAAACACGATACATATTCATTCAACTTGAAAAGGTTTTCATTCACATCCTAGACACACGTAAAAAACATTGAATAAATAAAAAGTTTAATTCAACTAAAAGTTACCTCTTGCACAAGGACGTCTTAAGAACTGGTGGTGAAGATTTTAGTGCTTCTAAATGAAGAAAAGGTGGTGATATAAAGCAAACAAACGTAACTAAATTAATGCACTTTTAGAAAGAGTCATTAAATTTTAGTATGAATTAATCACCTGTTCAACTAGCAGAAGTATCCTCCACTCTTCTTACTCGAGTGCTTACACAATGTGTTATGTTTTATATTTAAATATTATTTTTAATATTCTTTTCTTTACTAGCTCATAATCCAGAGTTACTCGGGATGCATATTTTTTCGTACGCCCCCTTCCGTTTCTTTTTCTTTGAATATTGACACTGACTTTCTCCAACAAACGTGAATCTCCTTTGAATCGTTTCTTCTTGAATTGAAACTTTCAAATTTAGACTTTTTATTGCCTTATTACTGTATGTTTTAAATGAAAACGCGGGAAGCCTGGAAAAAGGGATTTATTTTAAACCTTTAAACAATATACTGTACAATAACTAATACATTTTTACAATGAATAATTCTGCTATGCAGAATTTTCACTGCGTTGCAGATTAAAAATATAAATTTAAAAAATCTTAAGAATGAACAAAATGTTAAAAAAATATACGTTGCAAAATTTAAAAAAATCATTAGACAAAAAAAAGTGAGAGAGAGAAAAAGGAAGAAAACAATTTTTTCTTATGTTTATAAATTAAAACAAAGAAGAAGAATATTTCGTCTACCGCTACGCAAATCGTTTGGAAAAGAAAGGCGTTTCTGAAAGATAAAATATTGTTAGAAGTCAGGAAAGTTACACAGCAGCTTAATATAAAAGAAAATATAGCAGAAAATATATGCAGAAAATTCGCGAAAATAACCCGAATATAGGCAAAAATCACTCGAATTTACCTCTTAATATTAAATAAATAAAAATCCAAATTTTAAAATAATTTTACGGCGTTAGCTCCCAGTTGTGCTAATCCATCACTGTAACAAATTTGGTCTCTGTATGTCAAACGGTCTGGGAGTGCATAGAGAAGAAAAAAACGAACATACACACTCACATACATAAACACGCAGAAAATAAGCTGTTATATATATATATATATATATAGAGAGAGAGAGAGATTACAATTTTACGAGAGCAGTTCAAAAAGTAATCTAACAAATTCTCTGAGTAGGGATGGGAAAACCTACTGGTTTTTTTGTTTCGGTTAACCGGTTTTTTTTGGTTATTTTTTTTGTCCCGTTTATAACCGGTTATTTTTTTAAAAAATCCATTAACCGGTAAAAAAAAAACCGGATGGAAAGATGGGCTCGATTTTTGATTCGATAAAACTTAAATTTACCAAGTTATGAAGCTTTGGTATTTGTTTTGAACGGTGTTTGTTTTTTATTTTTAAAAAAACGAAAACCGGTTATTTTAAGCGGTTATAAATGCCAGATTAAACCGGATGGGGAAAAAAACCCGAAAACCGGTTATTTTCGCAATAACCGCAATCCCTACCTCTGAGGGAAAACCTTTAGTCACGAATTCAAAAAGATACACGGCATAATAAGGCGTTGTTACATATTGTTTCTCCACATAGTCACAATAGTAACTGTAGGGTTTGTTTCTTCGGTAGACTAAAGTATCGAAATCGGCATAGGAGAAATCAGCGTCAAGATTGTAGAGCCACGTCAAGACGGCTTGCTAAACTTTGACATCGGTTCTGAAATGCGGAGCTCTCAAGTGCTTCTTCAATGTTTCGAAGCGATGAAAATCACTTGGTTCAAGGTCTGGGCTGTAGGGAAGATGTGCAATAAGCAAATTCGTTTTTAAATCGAACAGTTAAGGCTAAAAGTCAGGTGAAATAAAATGACTCCCAATTTTTTATACGCTTTTATTTAACTTGCCTTGTTTCATGGTTTTAAAGATGGAATTTTGAAAGGAATGCAAGGATTTTAATCAAAAAGTGGTGCAATATTAGTTTACTTAAAATTCAACTTTGTTGGAATCAGTGCAACCTGATTACTCGTTTTATCCGTTCCTTTATTTACAGCAGTTCGTGAATTTATGAGATTTTCTTGAATTTTCTTAGACACATGATTTTTATGTTATTTCTTATCATTTACAGGTTTGCAAACTAAAATATTCTAAATAATCTCTTAAAACAGAAACTGTTCCCCACTATAATCTGTAATTTCACTTCAGTATTTTTTTTCAGTTACAGGAATAATTAAATATTAGGAAAAAGTACAGCAATTTCCAAAATTTTGCAAACTGCTGCAAATGCGAACTTTATTTTCAAGCAAGGATTTTTCCAGCATTATCAACTGACAAACTGATGTACAGTAAGAATTTGGAGTACTATTCAGTATGTTGCAAATAAAATTTAGATCAACATAAATATTTTCTGTATACATGTTTCAAGTTTTACATTTGTAACATCACTGTTCTATCGAAATTAACTCAGAATTGTGTGACACCTTCTGTATCTAAAGGAAATGCTGCGAAAGCAGCAAATCTCATCCCTCGGCTGTGAGAACTTTTACGCATCAAAGACAAATAAATAAAAAAATTTTAAGGTATATGCTTTTATTCAAAATGTACTTTAAATGAGAATATACGTTTACACATTATAATTTTGTTAAAATGAACTCAAAAGTAAAAAATAATTTTTCTGATTACAATAAAATGCATGGTTCGAATAAAAGAGTGGGCGCCTTTACCTTCTAGGAATATTCCATTTGTCTCAAGAAATGTACACAAAATATAAGGTGCTATATAAGGCACCCACGCTTTTATTCGAACCATGCATTTTATTGTAATCAGAAAAATTATTTTTTACTTTTGAGTTCATTTTAACAAAATTATAATGTGTAAACGTATATTCTCATTTAAAGTACATTTTGAATAAAAGCATATACCTTAAAATTTTTTTATTTATTTGTCTTTGATGCGTAAAAGTTCTCACAGCCGAGGGATGAGATTTGCTGCTTTCGCAGCATTTCCCTTTAGATACAGAGGGTGCATATAAAACAGATATAATATATAAAACACACCAATATAAAACACATATTAAGATTATTATATAAATAGGTACAATTACATTTTAAAAATGATTTAATGACATTAACTTTCTGAAATATGAATCCGCAATATATTCCGTGATAACTTACAATAATTATCAACAATGTAATAGGAAAAAAAGAGAATCGATCTACACAACTTTCTATTTTTGCTTTGAGTGCAAAACGTTTGGCGTACAGGAAGTAAAAAAAAATCTGGTTGTTGGCGAATTCTAATTGAAAGTATTGTTTAGCAACGGATTCCGAAACCCTCCGCGGTTTTGCGCATGCGCCGGGCGGAGTTATTTTTCATCATAATAGGGGGAAAGTGAAGAATGGAAGGGGAGATGTTTACATTTTACTTAGCGTGATCTAACAAAGAACTCCGGAAATGCGCTCATATGACTCATTGCCTGCCACCCCTTTCCGGTATAAAATCGTCCGAAAGTGCTAGTTTCGGAATCCGTTACTAAACAGCAAACCCAAGACACGTAGAAACATAAGCTATTACGCCATTCATCGGTGAAGCGCCGGAAGTATAGAATATTCTCTGTTAGCTTCGTGGTGTTGTTACAACCCTACATAACGTGAGGTTACCACCTACCAAACTTTATCGCCCAAATATAGGGCTAAAATTTTAATATTATTTTGTTGGGTTTAAAATAGGTATAGATTGCAAATTTGTTTGCATAATATTGTATTGTCACCGGAAATCCACCACTGTTCTAAATTTCAAAGCTGTAGCTCGATTGGAAGTGGGTAAGAAATCGATCTCAAGATTTGAGGACACGACCGTCAAGTTGAATAAAAGCTTATAAAAAATCAGTATTAATTACATAATTGAATTACATAGTAAAGTTCAATGGCAGACACAAATATTTATGAAAGTTTACTCCAAATGTCTAAAGTTCTCTTTTGAGCAATGAATCAGTAATATCTCCGTATAGCGAAAAAATATTTCCATATCAAAGAACGGTACAAATAAGCAATAACAGTGCAGTTTTTGTGATCATGTTTTGATAAATTCTCTTTGAAATCTTTCATACGAAAGAGCTGCATGTCTTTAAAAAATGTAAAGTTCCATCCTTATCATGGCAAATTCTATTATTTAGCAAATTCTTCTGAAGAGTTTTAATTAATTATTGCTAAAAGGACAAGAATTCCAGTTAAGCTTATTTTACAAAATGTTAGCAAAAAAAATGTAGATTTTTTTTTATATAGTTTTTGGTACGTTGTTCAAGTATAACTTTTTTTATAAATGTGTACGTCATTTTTAAAAAAATGTGTACATCATTGCAGCTAAAAAGTAAAAATATTTGAGAAAGGGAAGAAAATTAAGGTACTTTTAAAGAAATGAAAAATCGTTTGCAAGAAATCTAACTTCTTCTTCTCTGTGATTTAATCTTGCTACGAAATAAATGAAAGCAAATTTATATTGTTGCCGCCAGAAAAAAGAAATCCAAGATACAACAAAACAACAAATGCATTTTTTTGTTTAATTTAAATGGATTTTTTAAAAGCTTTTATACATAAATTAGTTAAACAAAAAAATAGTAATTTATTGTTGGATATATATAATCTTTGACGACTTAAAATTTCCTAAAGATCTGCTTTAATCAATCCTGTTTATATATTTTTATATTAGTTGCTATTTCATATCGTCTGCTTATTATGAAAATCAATTATTCTTTGCTAAGCAAAGCTTGTGAAATGTGAATTTTATTAGCTTCTCTTCAAAAAAGAACGGAAAAATTATTCATAATGAGGTGAGAAATAACTAATTAATTTTCCAAATCGAAAACATGATTAAATTTTTCAAATTTGTGAATCGAAGCGAAGAAAATTGCATTAAAATGGGATTAGTAATATCTGTAAGTTCGAATAACTTTAAAAAAATAGACAGATCAGTTCTAAAGCTATAAATAAATAACAGGAACAACTAAAAAGTAAAGGTTTTTCGAACGCAAGGTAAGTGAAATGATCTTACTCAAAATTCCATTTAATTAAATTTAAGTGATTAATTTAATTATTTTTTAAACTTATCTCAGGAACTTTTTAAAAACTAAATAAGAAAATCTAGCTTTTATTGTTTCTGTAGAACTATTTCAATTCAAAAGTTTGTTTTGAATAATACAGAGGAATGTAATTTCAATATATCCTCTAATCAAGAGAAGAATTTTGAAATTTAAATTATATTATTCATTTATCGGATATCTATTAAGCTCGAAAATGAAGTTTCTTTTCAAGAATTTAGAGCTTAAAATTTATAAAAATAATAAGTAGAACCAGAATTATGCTAGCTTTCAAGCAATTAAAAAGTTTTATGTAAGTTTTCTTAAGAAAGGTTAGCTTAAAGTATTGCTTATGATGTCCTGTAAAATTTAGAATTTCGTAACTAGCACATGGTAGGGGAGGGGTTCTTTTATTATTCATTTTTCTTTAATACTCTTGAAATTGGTATTTTTGAGGTATTAAAATATTTTTGCATACATTTAAATATACACTACTGGTCAAAAGTAATGTAAGACTGGTAAAACGAGAAACATTTGAAATTCATGGAGAATCGTGGGACATGCAATCAGTGACACTCATATTTTGCAGTGAAGATTTTGCCATGAGGACTTTAGGGGACCGTCTAGAAATTGATGAAGACGAAAAGCGATTTGCCTTACCACGCTTCATAGAAAACCGATGATGATTTGAAACTTTCATAAATGGTTTGTTTCCTATGTACATTGCATACAAGCATTTTCCTAAAAATAACATGTACATTCGGGAAGATGTAAATGTTCCTTTTAAAAAATCCAAAAATTTTCCTGCACTTTTTTTGCTTATAACATACAGAGTTTTCAAACAAATCATACGAAACTTACATAGAATACATTGACAATGTAATAGCAAATCTTTATATTAAAATTCGAAGTAAATGCCTTAAGTCTGAAGCGAATCCAGGATTTTGGTCTGGAGCGGGCTCATGGCTTATGTAAGTCAAATCACTTTAACTTTGCTCAGCTGAGAATAAAAATCACGAACAACGCTACAATACTTTCGATAATTGAACAAAACTACAATGAACTAACTAACCAAAAAATGTTTTCGACCTCGTTAAAGCTGCAAGTACGAGTGGAATGACCAGAAATGCGAGAAAATTGATTTTTCATTCTGTCAAGCCAGAAAGCAATGTTGCCACGTTTTTTTTAAGAGAAAGGAAATTTAATTCTGGAGGAACTACAGCCCGAAAGCCCCTCCTGAATTCGCCACTGCCTTAAGTATTTGAGAAAATATGAATATTTGTATTAAATAATTTTTAACTGCGCATGCGCGAAACATGGCTTAACTTTTCTTTTATAACGTTGAAGCCATATATCTAAGGCAGCTTATACATATAAAAATTCCAACTGAACGCCATTAAGATTTAGAAAACTGTCGGCATTAGTGCGATCAGAATTTCTGTTGTTCTCTAAGAGAAACAAAATGATGAGGGTTTTTCCAAAAATAAATATTTTTTTAAATTTGGATCTTCGAGCATCAATATTGAATTTTATAAAAGTTGAAAATCCTGAGTACCCATGTGTACTATAAATTAAATTCGTAATTAAAATTTCAATTCGACGATTAATCCTCGAAGATTCACGTTTAAAGAATATTGATTTATAGAAAATCTCTCATTATTTTGTTTCTCTTAGTCTTAGAGAACAACAGAAATTCTGTTTGCGAAAATGCCAACAGATTTCTAATTCTTAATGGTATTCAATTGGAATTTTTATATAAGCTGCCTTACATATCTGGCTTCAACTTATTAAAGAAAAATTGTGCTATGTTTCGCGCATGCGCAGTTAAAAATTATTTACTACATTACTAATATTTCTTCAAATATTCAAGGTATTTACTGCAATATTAATATATTGCTTTGCTAGTGTATTGTCATGTATTCTGTAAGTTTCGTATGATTTGGTTGAAAACACTGTATATTATAAGCAAAAAACATGAGGAAAAATTTGGGATTTTTTGAAGAAACATTTACATTTTCCCGAATATACAGGCTATTTTTACGAAAATGCTTGTAGGTAATGTGCATAGGAAACAAAATCATTTATGAAAGTTTCGAATCAGTATCGGTTTTCTATGAAGTGTGATAAGGCGAATCCCTTTTCTTCTTCATCAATTTCTAGACGGTCCCCTAAATACCTCGTGACAAAATCTTCCCTGGAAAATGTGAGAGCCAATTCTCCAGAATAGATTGTGAATCACTGTGTTCAAATTAACTTCAAATATTTCTCATTTTACCAAACTTGCAATACTTTTGGCCAGTAGTGTATAATTCTTTTTTTTCATCTGAATAAACACTGAACTACTTGCGTATAAATAGAAAATAAAAAAATATGTTAATGGATATATATGCAAAAGTAGAATATAAAGAAGATTCTTTTATCGTATTTTTTTCTGTTTCATTGAGTATTCATTTTTATTTTTTAAAAAAAATGTTAAATTATAAACTACATTCATTTCGATTACATATGCTTAATATGAATTTGATTATTTCTAAATTTAAAATTTCGAATAGAAATATTCTTTTTCTAAATGCATGGAAAATTCCGAAAATATGTCCGAAATAAATGTCTTTGTTTTTATTCTAAATGTTTTTTTGAATTCTCATTTCCTGTTTCTTTTTGAAATCTCTTTTTTTATGCATAAACTTTATAAAATTATCTGTACTTGAAACTGTGAGAAATATTCTATGAAAATGCCCCATAAGTAAAAAAAATAGTTCAGAATATTTCCTATTTTAGAAAGAAAGTACATAAACAGTACACACACATGTTAAAATAAACCGAAATCTTTTAAAGGTACAAAGATAATACGAAAGTTAGTTCAAGACTACGCGAATGAGTTACAAAATATTCGATTTAGAGTAGAATAGCAAATGAACATTGTAATTGCATGATCTTCTCCATATGGATTGTGGAGGTAGTATACAAGTATCCTGTAGAAACATTTCTCACCCCCTTAACTTTTAAACATCGACAGCTACAGTCCTGAAATTGCTCTCTAGGTATAGCTTTTCTTGCTTTGTTCTGTGTTTGGTCTTTGATCATCCTGATTTGAATACAATATAAAAGCATGTGCATTTTAACTGATGTGCACTAGAAAGAGAAATGGTGCCACAATTTTTAAAAAATCAGTTTTAGCACATTTAAAGGTATTTGCCAGCATTTTTGTTACCTAAAAATTTCGGAGAACTTAAATATGTACATGGATTGTGAAATGAAGTATGACTGCAGCCAGATTGTCAACTTAATCTATTTAAATAAAAACGAAATTCGTAAATAGTTTGTACGCTATATAAATCCAAACTACTCAAGATATTTTCTTCAAATTTCACTCACAAATACTATGAAATATATTAAAGGTTTCGTGATAATTAATTAAATAGTTCGTTTTTTAGTAATTAAAAACTGTTTCCATACATGGAAAAGAATATTTTGTCTTTGGTATCGCCATTCCTATTAAATGAAAATATTCTAGAAATTTTAAATCATTTTATTTATTTGCTCCGAGCAGCTGCCAGCAATCTATCCTATTAAAATTCGAAGGTAAACAAACGTATGTATGTATGTATGTATATATGTATGTATGTCCGGCTATCTCCTCACGAACCGCTGAACGGAGAAGCACGCGGAAAGCATCAAAAGATGGGGAATAATCCAAGGAATCCATTTCGGCCATTTAAAATCCGAAATTACAATTAGTTAAAAAGATATTAATTAAAAAAGTCAAAATGATTGAATTGTCACGGCGGATTCTTTTTTTCCCTATTATTAGTTTTCGCATCCGGTGTTGCATTTTTTTTATTTATTTAACGGAAGTTGGTATTTCCTTTTGAGCGATCTTCTGTGTTTGAATTTATTAACAACTGAAAAAAATCGTTTTCCTGCATTTTTCTTTCTTTTTTTTTTTGTCATACGGTGTTTCGCAACATTATGTTTGTTGGGGGAAAATATTTATTCATTTTTATCCGTTTTTTTTTTTTTTTTCATTTTTATTCGTTTTATTTTTTCTTTTGCAAAACAAATATCATGCTAATCTGTTTTAATTTATAAGCATAAGAATTCTCGCGTTTTCATTCAAACCAAACTGCTTTAAGGTAATAAAAAGGCTAGAACTGAAAGTTTTAATCCAACAAGAGAGGATTCAAAACAGATTTACGTTTGTTGGGGAAGCTTAGTGACAATATTTGTAGGGGAAAAACAGAGGCGGGCATATGAAAATATGTGGATTCCGAGAAATGCTGGGTTATTAACTATAAGCTAATTAAAAGGTTGGATTTAAAAATTTTAATTAAACAATATAGGATTCAAAGGATTTTTTAAGTTTTGGGGGGAACGTAACGTTTACGTTAGCTACAATATGTGTAAAAAAAATAAACCGGAGGCGGGCATATGAAAATTAGTAATAAAAAGACTAGATTTGAAAGAATATTTACATTTGTTGGCGAAAGTAAGTGACAATATTTGTTGAAAAAAAA
>BGPR01001568.1:62084-80011 GCA_013235015.1 Araneus ventricosus
TTTACATTTGTTGGCGAAAGTAAGTGACAATATTTGTTGAAAAAAAAATGGAGCCGGGCATATGAAAATATGGATCCCAAGGCCTCACGTGATCTCACTTCTCTCCGCCCGGGAATATCCCATTATTCAAGATTGTCCGTGCAACGCCGGGCCATGCAGCTAGTATTTAATTAAATTTTGTATCATGCTTTAAAAAGTATTAATAACTTTTGGAAAAAGTTAGCTTTTGATGGTCTTTGAAAATCCTTCGGTACAGTCTGTAATTTTTTGAGAAGCTGCGAGATATAAAAATTGTTAAATGCAACTGATATTCTCATTTTAATTAAAAATAAGGTTGCAGACGATAAATGGATTTCGTATATTATAGTATTTATGAAAAAGTATTTTTTTACATTTAAGATATTATATATATATATGTAAAAATATTTTTAGAAAGACTAATCCTTTTGGTATATTTTTTCTTGTATTTGTGTAATATATAAATTTTTAGTCTTTCTAAAAATGTTTCTTCATATTGTTTTACATCTTATATAGTTGTATATATATATAATATTTGTGCCAATATTAATTATTGTTACGAAAATCGTCAGGTGGGTGTGCGGTGTAAACAGTCCAACAAGCTGGATTATTGGAAATAACGTTTTATTTAAAGAATATTCTAGATAACGCGAAACACGGAACGGCACTTGCACAAATTAACATTAAAAGCAGACAACAAATCACTAAACAGTAACAGCAGAAACAATAGCGCGCAGCGTTTAATAGCTGGCCAACTCGCAATGCAAACAAGACTCCAAAGAGATCCCAAAGACGTTCACTCCTTTCAGCATTCCGAGTATTTACAACATTCTGTATATCTCCGTTCTAAATAGAGATAGGCCGATAATTCTAGTATTTTCGAGGACCTTCATTTTGTGGCCAAACGGTCGCCAAGGTCAGGGGGTATGACTAAGCCCCCCCCCCGGCATCCGATAAGATCTCTGTAAATGTCTCTTTTCAGCCATAATACCAGGTTCTTAACAATATACTTTTACTTTCTCACATACGACATTTGCACCACGTAGCAAATCAAAGGTTGATTTGATATGTGATAACTATTGCAACATAAGGAAGGTTTTATTGGAGGTTTCATGACAATGTGTGAATTAAATAGATTTTTTATTAATAAAAAATATGAAACTATTCTCATCGCGAACAACGCAGGGTATATATGTTAGTAATGAAATATTGTTATAATATAATAATAATATATAATGAATAATTATACAATATTTTCATCTAAATAGTAAAATATTATAGCTTTCACACTTCCAAACTTAATTAAATGAATAAGAAATTGCCGAAGAAGAATTATTGTTCATTTTACTATGAATCAACGTCGCAACAAAGTATGTAGAGTGTTGAATTATACAAACAGAATTTTATTGGAACTCTACTTCACACAAAGTGCACAAATATGAATTTCTTTAAAAAGTGAAAAAAAATTCACCTTAAATTCTACAGAAAGCTAAATCCACATTTTTCCATAACATGCTAAAATTTAAATTTAATATGTGCTTATTATAGATTATAGTCAATTCCATTGTTCGTTAGAAATAATTTGGCAGAAAAGTGTAAATTAGCCTCATTGCTAAATTTTCGTTTGACATATAAAACCTTTAAAAAACTATCTTTTGCCGACTTTCCCAATTCATCTGCATCAGGAGATAAAACTTGAATCGAAAGTTTCTCATTTTGAATCAGATAATAGTTATTTTTATTTTTTTAGAACGTAGCAAAAATTAAAGGCAAAAAAATTATGAATACTTATAATAAAGGAAAACATTTTATGACGATGAATACCTTAAAGTTTATATTGAGACTAAATCTGTAAAAATTTTCATATACACATTAGTCATCTTGATTAAATATAATTAATGAATTTTTGTTCTTGGAATTTTTAAACATATAAGGTTTTTAAAAGAAAAAAATTTTCGAATATCTTTAGAAATATCTATGATGATGTTAAAGAAAAGAATAAAAACCCATGAAAAAATTATTAATGGTATAACGTAAACATTTTAAAGTTTGGGGTATTTTAAAACCATTATTAGGAATCCACTTTAATAACTGATGGCCCGTGATCAAGTTGCAATTTTTGCGTAATGTTGTCAGCCATTAATTAAACTTGTCTATAAAATTTATTCTATACTCTGTGTTAATAAACGTAAGTAAGCACAGCATACTTTTCCATCTCATATATTTCAGTTTCAACGTTCTTTTAATTTGCGAGGAATGAAAAATATAGAATAATTTTACGTAGGAATTTATTGATTCTTTTAGCGTTTTAATTTGCACAGTTCTGTTTGAGATTATGTGGGTGATAAATAGCGTTCTTCGTGCGTATTAAATATTTTCTTTCATTCATTAAACGAAGAAAAGATCCAACATTTGTAGTTCCAATGTTTGAATTAGGAACATCTAAAGATATTCCGCTAATTCAATTTTTTTTAAAATTCGTGATTTCCATTGCGGACTAATCCTATCACATTCAATCAAAGCTAAATACATATTGCATTAAATTATGAGTTTTTATTTGTTGAAAAATTTTATTTAATGAAGTTCAACTGAGAATTTTTATTCTTTAATTTAATATTTACATTCATTTATTTTTCTTAAGCACTCCAGGGGGAAAATTCGATTCCTATCATACTAAAACTCTGGAATTTTACAAAATCTTTCTACCTGTGATGCAGTGTAGTTCAATTGCTGTACTAATTTTTCAAATTTAAAAAATTATGCTAATCTCAAGATAAAAATCACTTTTATTCTCTTCAGACTTCATCAAGTTACCTAAGCCAAACCCTGCAAGTCCAAGCACACACAAGTTTAAGCTCCTCCAGGCATCATATTATTCTGAATATGCTAATTAACCATAGAAAACTTAGTTTGGAAAGCTGGAACTAATATTTTGCTTATTTGAGGTCAACACAGTCATTATTTGCCTTTGATAAAATGAAATTCTAGAGCAGTGTTTTTTAAAATCTGAGACTGGTTACACGTAGCACTGTCGTTTTATAAGCAGTAGAGAAAAGAAAACTAAAGTAGGGCATTATTAAACTCAAGATTTTAACTTTATTATTTTCCGAAAGCTCTTTCCAAACTATGAAGCTATAGTTGTGACTTGAACCTCTTCAGAGACATTTTTTAAGTGAAAAATTGAGTTTTTCATTGCGTTATTTTTATTTTTTTTTTTCATTTTAAACTGGCAGCAAGTCGATGAGCCAGAAAAATCGACGTCATTCCTCTAAATTTTTTTTCAACATTTTTTACATCAATTTGGTTTTTTAATTTAAAGAAAGGCTAAGCACAAATACATGGTTTAACGACCTTGAAGAGGTTAGATTTATTTCAAATACAGGAGACTTAACTTCTTGATTCTTTCGAGGGTCATGGTTAGTTTTCAACCATATAAGGTCAGCAAAAAGAACAGTCTCATTTCAGAATTTTTTAAAAAAATTCTGGATTCATTACACATTTTAGGTTACAATGATAATTGCTTGGTCTGACACTAATTTTGCTTTAATTATGAATGACTTTTAAACCTGATTAAATGGTTTTTAAAAATTATGGATATCTTTTAAAACTGATTAAATGTCACAGTCTTTACCTCCAACTCTGGCATCTTCTCAACTGCTTGCCAGATAGGAGTTCAGCTCTCGGTCTCATGAAAAAGACAACTCTAATGTACCTCGTGCACCCAAAGTTTTTAGAAAGAATTTTTTGTCTACAAATTAGCTCATTATTCACGCCACGAAAATCAACAATTTTTCAGGGTTGGAATTTTTTCTTTGTCTGGAAAGGGCCGTTGCCGATGTGTGCGTCGCCCCCTCAGAACGCAATCTGGCACGCCGTATCGATCGGACCCTGCGCACGCAACGGTCGTAAATTCGTCCACTGCCACGCATCTCCGTCATCGTCGCGGTGCTCGGGGGGAGCGAAAAAGGGACGCGGAACGATTTTGTGTATTCAGCCGTCAATAGAAGGTGCACTGGGCGTCGGCCAAGCGTCCGTCTTTCTCGTACGCCTCTCTCTCTCACTACCTCCTCTTCCTCGACACCGGCCGGTCTTCATCGCTCGCTTGTTCCTCTTTGCACCCGCTTCGACTGCCGGCACCCCGAAGAATCGTTCCAGTTCCGACGTGTCAGGTATGTAGACCAAAAATTACGCCGGTCCATTCTGTTACAAACAGTGGGATTTTTGCTTCTATTTACTATTTTATTTTGTGATTTTTTTTAAAAAATTGAAATTGTCAAATATCTATGTAATTTGTGTAAAGAAATCTTTCTAATGATAAGCTTTTCTTATTTATTTATTTTTTTTTTGAATTTCGATCAGGAGGGCATTTTATCTGCAGACAGTTTTTTATGGAATATGTAAAGCGTTTATTTCGTCACCCCCTTTTTTTTTTCTTTTTTTTTTGCCCAAGGATTTGACAATTGGGCGATAAGTATTCTTCCGCCATTTTTTTTCTTTTTACTCATTTTTAATGGGAGATAATGTGTCTTTTTTTATTTATTCACGGGCTTTCTTTTCTAATTCATTTCGGTTCACTTACGTTTTCATTTTTTAACGAAAATCTATTTTCTATTTCAGCTAACTATTTTATTTTTTTATTATAAAATTCTAGGGGTTTTTTCAACAGTTTCTTTCAGCCGTTTTTTTTTTCTTTTTTTACAGGATACTATGATTTTTTCCTCCTTTTTTTCATGACCTTGCAGAATGATTTTCTTCGTGCGTAGCAAGGGAAAAGGGGAAAAAAAGTGAACGGAAAAAATAACGTTCACTTTGAAATGTAGTTAGATTGTATAGTAGGAAATAATAAGTACTATTTTAGGTTATAATATTATTTTTCTGTCAGCTTTCGCCTGACTTATTAGGCTTGAAAGTGGAGCTGTATTTAAAAATAATTGCTTTTTAATATTAGTTGTAGAGATTTCGATGTTTTGAGGTTATTTCTTACGTGTTATTCTAATATCCTCGGATTCTCAAATAGGAATAAATGTTCATTTTATGAATGCTTCTTTTGTTTAACAGTTTATAAAAAATTTTAAGGGAATTTAATTGAACGTAATAGAAACAATAAAGAAACTATTTATTTGTTCTCGACATCAAGATATTTGGGTTGTAAGAAAAGTATAAAATAGAGAATCTTTGTTAAAAAAAATTATATCATTTTTCTTCCACTTTTCTAGAGAAAAGAACTGCATCATTTTCTGTTTCACTTTTTTTTGTACCTTCATTTTCCGAACAATTTTCATTTGAGAAATAAATCTCTGCAATATGAGTTCCTAGTACAAACTTATTGCAGATAGATACACAAAAGTAAAGCGGTTGGAAGTAATACCTGTCTTTTCTTTGTCAAATAGTGCCTTAAACCTCACTGCGCATTAGTGGGTCCATTTTAAAGCGAAGATTTATCAATTATCTTTGGTGGGTAAATTTTAACCGAGGCTATTTATTACCTTTTCAATTGACGGAATTTAACAACCTTGGTGGAAGCATTTTCTATTTTTCAAACTTAACGCTGAAAGGCAGTTAAATATCGCTTTATAATCGTGCAGCATAAGATTTTCTCTAATTAGTCTTTACACCTTTATATTTAACATTGAATTTAAATATCTTAAGTTTGTAATGCTTGGCATTAATAATGAATTGATTCTGGCTACCGCAAAAGAGAGTAGAATTACTGAAGCCCCAGAGTTATGTCTAAATAAGTGCAAAATGCAACAAGGCTTCAAGGTGAGAATGAAACCTGAATTGCTTATTCACGCCTCTTATAATGAAAACATTTTTAATTTTCATGTTTTTCATTCCTGAGTTACTTTGTGTTTTAAATGCTTATACGTACCACAGTTAAAAATATCATTATCTGCTTTTTTTACGTTTTCTTTATTAATTTAAATATTTTCTAAGATCCTTTTTAGGTTGTTCCTATATATTTACCCTGTTGTGGGCTGAAGGAGCCCGTTTATTTTAAAATATCAGTAATTTTGAAAGTTTAGTTAGTTTAAGTTTGCAGTTTCATAGGTGGCCAAGTAATTCCGGGAAAATAAATCTTTCCCAATAGTTGACCTTTCATACAGGCTATGATTGATAATCGATCAATATTGTAGACAGACTTGCAGACCACTTAGTGGACTTCCCGCTGTCCCAAATATTATTTTCCTGCGAAGGCTCTGAAGTAAATTGTACGACAAATACATTGAACTGATTTTTCTCTCCTAGATTCTGCTCATTCTTTTCGTGATAAATGCTTCGTCTTAATTGTTTTAGACTATTGTTGTGATCGAGCTTTTATGTTTTAATTTGCCCAAGTAGAACAATTTCAGGAAGTATTTATTAAATAATTAAAATATTATGAGCAAAATAGTCTTCTTGGTACGGACAGACAGCGAAGCTCTAAATTAACTTCGGTTTGAAATTTTAAAGAAATGTTTCCATATATATATATCAGAAAAGATTCTCGTCAATTAGTTGAAACAAGTTAGTTAAATGTTAAAGTAGTTAAGTTAAGTTATAGTTAAGTTTAAGTTAAATGTTTAAGTATCTTCAAACATTAGATACTTTAAACATTTATCAAAGATCATCAGAAGGAATAATATAAAAGGCCTACATCTGCTTAGTGTCTACTTAAAAATTACATCATAACACGCAAAAAACCAGACATTTTAACTGAAGAAGCAGAGGCACATTTTGTTTTCGAAATTTTTCATTGAAAAATGCATCAGTAAATGGGATTTTTTAAATTTTTTTTCCGAAATCCATAAAATTGGAACTCGAAATGAATGGTTTAATAAGTTATTTTTGAATCCTTCTTACAATTCGAAAAATCCTAATTAAGCGGCTTCGGATTACAGAATTCGGGATTTGGTTATATGATACAGAGGGGGTGGAAGTATAAAAGCAAGAGAAATACAGAAAGCTTAATTTAAATGAATATTTCATGGTGTAAAATGGCATTCTTAATTATATAGTCTTTCAGATACTTAAGTTACTGAACTTAGCATATTTTTTGAATATACTGATTGTCAAACAGTTCAAATGAGAATATAACGTGATTTAAAATAAAAATATATTATTTAGGCATAAAGGACTTTATTTGATATAAATGGCAGACTAATGATCGAC
This sequence comes from Araneus ventricosus, assembly GCA_013235015.1. NCBI lineage: Eukaryota > Metazoa > Arthropoda > Arachnida > Araneae > Araneidae > Araneus > Araneus ventricosus. The sequence goes on from BGPR01001568.1 coordinate 69,255, forward strand.
TTTATATGTCCAAATATCATCAATCATAGCATCTGAAAACGTAGCATTTTAAAGTAAATTTTTAGTGGTGGTAAATAAATAAACTTAATTTCAAAAAATATCAACAATAAATTCATTTAATTTCCTGCTATTAAATATTTTAATGATAATTTATCCTCAGCATATTTCAAAAATAAAATGTTCATTTCAAAAGAGAAATGCTTATTTTTCGGGAGTAAGTAATTGATCCTCAAACTATCTGCAGAATTCAGTGGCTTAAACCTAATTCTTACGAGTCTGTTTGACACCTAGAAGACTTCGAGAAAAATAAAGATGCGTTGAAATTCTTTCAAATGTGAACTGATCTTATCAGAAAATGTTTTTAATGTAGTCAGTTCATATTCATGTGATAGTCGTCAAATGCACTTCATCAATTTATTTTTAGAATCTGTTGCACATCTTGCAGGATGGAAAGTGTAAAAAAAAAACTCATTTAATGTTAGATAAGAGAGCCTTTAATAAGTTAATTTTCGTTTCACCGGTAATATTTTATTAAATTTCGTTCTCTTTTCCATGACCAGCCATTTTCATAAATATTATAATCGATATATCAGTGGTATCTAATATAAAAAGTGTTGTTTGTAACAGAAATTCTTTTTTTCTTTCTATGAAAAACCGCAACGATTATCTTTTCGTATGTTAAAATGAAAAGACTGTTCATTCAGCTGGCGAGTTCATCTTTCAAATATCATACTAAAATCCTGTAATGAAAGATAAATTACAGAACACAAAATTGCAAGACTTTTGTTTTTGGCACGAAGAAATATCTGCACTTGCTATAGATGCAAAATTTATGTATTCTTTGAGCTTCTGGTAATCTGGTATGTTTCAGCGAAATACTGAATAAAAAAGAGATTAATTATCATCATCAAGGCAATATAAAGTCTGGGGTGTAGTGGAGCCGGTACGGTTTTGGTTGGAGTGGACGGTTATTTTCACGAGAAATAAATAGGAAAAAATTGTGAAAACGTCCTTGAAACAGCACAATTTTTGTTATCCAGGTTAGAGGGTTCCGGCACTGCTTATTTCGCGTCTACACCACTGTATAAAGTATAGTAAAACTCTATGCAATTATACACCTAACATCCAAGAGACAAGATTTTGATGGAGAAGAATAAAATTTATTGCAAAATTCGTTAATTATTACCCAGTTAGCTCACACGTCTTAATGATTTGTAACATATTTCGCAAGAAGAAATAAATCTAAGCAACTGAAAGCAAATAAAAATAAAATCAGGATTTCTTTTCGACGTTAAGGTTACAAGTGACTAATGCGAGTGGCTTGATTTAAAGGGAACTGGAGTGTTACAGTTTAGCAGATAAATTAACTTGCGATGCGACTGAGGGGCCGTGATAAAGAAATAAAATGAAAAAAATGCAGTCTGATTCTCCTGAAACGCTCTCCCTAATTTCCCCTCGTTCAAGGACAAACTTCCTGATTCGCAGAAAGAGAAAGTGCGGAGGGAGGGGAGGAACAGTCTGGCGGGGCAGACGTGGAAGTTCAGAGCACTTTTATCATCGTCTGGAGGTGAAAAACGAGCGATATATATATAAAAAATCATAAATAAAAAAAATCCCGTTTTCAGGAGGAATTTCAAGGATTCAAAATAGCAGTAAGCAAATATTCTATTTTTTTAAATGCATTTTGTTGCAAAGTGTGTTTTCATCCAGCAACTGTTTCTCAACATTTTCTTGAAATAGCCTTGATACCTAGGGTTGCCATACGTCCCGTATATACAGGACTATCACCGTATTTCACTACTCAGTCCCGTAGTAACCTTCTGACTGCATATCCAGAGATTTCCGCGGGTTGGAAGTTCGTCTGTTTTTTGCTGCATCCTGCGATTTTCACAAGCTAATGTGTTTACTTAGCACTTTTAAAGCATTAAATCATGTTATACTAATAAAGCCCTGTATGTAAATAACAATTAGGTTGGTTCAACGATATCTGAACATGTTTTAAAAACGTTACATCTAAATAGTGATTCGAAAAAATTATGCAGTCAGAGGGTTAATATTTGTCCAGTTTTCTCCCTAAACTCTGCCTCATTGTAATTTTAAAATGACTTGAGCCCAATTTTATAATTATGTAGAAAGAAAGAAAATGATGTAATTAGAAAAATAAAACAACTTTAAAATATGACTAGGCTGAAAAGGCTTAACCTTGCATCTTTTTTATTATTCTACATGTTCATTAATATATATAATTACGCAGAGGATGTCTGGACGCTCACGTGGTTGGCTCTAGAATTCAAACCAGACTGTCTGTCTACAAATTATGGATACTGCTTTGGTGATGATTTAATATCAAATAAGAGTTATACGAGATGATTTATTTTCTCAATATAATCTTTCTTCTTTTCATTTTGAGTTTACTTTTTGTTTGCTTTTTCCCTCAGAATAATGAAACATTTCCAAGGACGGGTTTTGTTTTTTTTTCTTCTTTTTAGCTAATTAAGCAGTTTCCTTTCTCTTTGTTTTATGTTTATTCATCAGGGAACTCCATGTCTCAATAGAGTTATACCCTAATTTGTTTTAGATCTTTTTTGAATTATGAATGAATGGTTAAATTATGAAAGATTACCAGTCTTTGTTAAAAGGTTCTTTCTTTTCTTACTTAATTTTGGAATTGAATTTTTATGTTTAATATTTTTTCCGAACCGCGCTTGTTCTTATACTGAAAGGCTTCCCTGTACTTAAATTTTTTGTTAATAAATCTGTGACAATCAGATCTGAGATATTGTTGGCTGAAAGCGTCTAAGACAGCCCAAATCTTCTAGTTTTATTAGTGCTTAAACTTTGCTGATTTTTTTTATTAGGTCGTTTATTGCCTGACTCACTTTTTCATGTTTTTTATTTATCAGTTAAACTCACGTTCATGCTGACAATTGGTATACCTTTGATACTGCACATATAAATACTACCGAGGTAAATTGACAGCAACCTTTCGTACTTTATCAGGGTTGATTTATATCAGTTGCGCTAATTATTCTAAATGGACGAGTTTTTTTGGTTTGCCTTACTTACATTAAACCTTATCTTATGTAGTTGGACTTCCGCTGTGAAGAATTCCATTGACTTAGCATTACACCGGAAGTACGCAAGTATAAAGCAAACAAACAAACTCCATATTTCTGATCAGGTTGGGGAGGGTTAATAATTTTAACTTCATTTTAAATAAATAAAATGGATTGAACGAATGCGATAGTATAGCATTTATTTTAAGATATAATTAAATAAATATTGAATTTGATTTTCTTCACTTACAAAGATTAATAAAAAATATAATTTATATCTTATGAATTTATCCTCCGAATTCTAATTGTTATAATTGATTCATGTGGTTCTGATTTTTTGAAAATCGAAATCGAAAATTCACTATCCGTTTCATGTTTTATTGAGTTGGAAATATTTTGGTCCTGAAATGATTGTTTTACATGAATAGTAAGCAAAAGGTGTAATTATTTAAGATATTATTTCAGGAGAATTAATGTAAGACATTTTCGTTAATGCATCCTTATGTCAGCCAAATTCATCGAAAGGTGGCGATTGGGCTTTAGAATCGTCAGTTATTGAAAATGAAATCAGGTAGCGAAGCTTTATTCACAGAGCTACTTATGGGCAGCTGTATCTAGCAAAAGCATCATGGAATCCATTGCTATAAGTGATTAATTTAGGTTAGAATTTTGCAATAATTGATGAACATCTTATTGATGGTTTATCTGGAACCAGACTAGTTTATCCAAGGTGATGTGGGGCAGGGTTGCCAGATCAAAATAGCAAAATAAAGGTCCAAATCGTCTTTAAAAAAAAAAAAAAAGTCCAAATTTGAAAATTTTATTAAACGCACATTTCCCTCTTATTTATTATAAAGAAAATGGACTATCCTATGAAAGAAATCCACTAGATTATTTATGTTTAATACTGTTCTATTAAACTGAAAATTTAAGTGAAAATTTTTTAAAAAACATCTACATGCGGAGTTTCAAAAAAAAAAAAATATATTCTTCCTGTAAAGAATGAAATGCTCAGAACAAGATAAACAACGTTTGTAACAACAATTTTCTATATTATTTTTCATATTGATTATAATATTAAAGTTCTCATACTCATAGTAAATGACTAACAGTAAAAAAAAATACATTAATATAAAGAAAACTGATTTCAGACTCATAGTAGCTATCTGAGTTTCCAAAGCATGATAAAAGTATCAAAAATACACTGCTCTTAGTTTTGATTTATTTAAATAAGCGAGCTTACCAAATCCAATATGCTCAACAATTTAACAAAAAATTTTACAAAATCCTTTTTTAAAACTTTTTTTATATTCGCTAGATTTGACATTAAAACGTTTGATAAATTGCTGGAGAAGGTATTTTAAACAATGCCAGTATAGACTAAATACTTTTTCTTCCTTTTCCTTTTAAAAGATCTTAAATGTGATGTTCTTTCACATTCCCCTCTCTCTCTCTAAATGAATGATAATAAAATTTTACGCTTTGTGTCGATCTTTTCTTAAAGGAATTCGACCACAGAACAGAACATAAAGACAACGAGCAAGTGGTTCTTACGCCGTGCAGAGACAAACATAGCTTCCGCTAGAGCATTCGACTAATGGACAATTGAAGAACAGGGACAAGAAACCTTTTTTGTTCTGGAACTACTTCAGTTTAATAGCTCACATGACCATTTGAAAATGTCATATCAAGTTTATTAGAAAGTGTAACATTATATACTAACAATAGTTCTAAAAGTTATAAGGAAAAATAAAAGCCAAAAGGCAAAATAAAAAATTCCTAAGGCCAAGGGCTTTTAAGGCAAAGTTTCCAGAATTTGGCCTTAAAAGGCCAGTGTACACCCTGATGTGAGGACTTATCCGAACTGAGTGGGTTTCCTGTCACTCAGGCTGGCACAAAACTAATATCAAAGTGTGGATTGGCCTGCAGATTCTCAGATCTGTCGCGATGATTTTTTTTATGCTTTTTTTTCTGGGATGGGGGCACTTGGAGGCAGTCTAGTGACAAAATCTTAGGAAGCTTGCAGAACTGAAGTTGATCATCAATTCATGAATGTGCAGACCTTTCCATTGGCATTAGGGGCGGCTCATGGAGCTCTGCCCAGGAACTGTGCACTCCACCCTTTTTCACAGTGTCCTAGAAACATAATCACTAATTTATTGAATTTTGCATGATATAAAAAAAATCCTTCAACAACGCAATAGCATTCCTTTTCGAGCATTTCAATGTTGAAACGCATGCAAAAAGCTGATATACCTATCTTTGTAGAGAAAAACTCCCAAAGTATCTATTCTTCAGCGGTGCTGCGTCAGTAAACAAAGCGCATTCTTTTCCGTTCCACAGTTTGTGTACGATGGTGTAAGACGTTTCCTGAATACAGACACCTCCTTCCCTTCCAGAGACGGTGAATGGCGCATTCAACGTCTTTCTGCTACAGAAAATTTCGCGCAGCTTGAAATTTGAGAAAGAAATTTAAAATGAAGGATACTATCTTTAAATTTAAAAATAGTTTGCACAACAGATGGCTCAACCCAGCCCCAACAACTGAACGATCTACAATTTTTTATGTCATATAGAAGTACGATGACGCCTAGATAGTGCAATCAAGGCGCCTGCTTCTGTCCATTCCTTGCCATTTCTGAAAGAAATCAAATAATACTTCTCCACTATAATTCTCACCTGGGAAAAACCTGACAAGGTTCCCAGCCCCAATCCACTGCACTGATTTCGACAATTTTATGCATATGAAAGCTTAGACACAGATATGCTCATCAGTGTTATGTCTGCCTCCCACAACTCTCTCATCTCGAGAAATAAAAAAATACTTCTACGTTGTCACATTCCACTGGAAAAACTGGCAGAGATCTCAAGGCTCTACAAAGCCCGCCAATTCTTTAATTTATTTCCGTCGAAGTTGCGAGTATAACCACGGCCTTAATATACGGGCGAAAGCATCGTCGCCGAAGGCGGTCTGGTCTAAGAATAAATAAGTTAAGTTTGTCTATATTACGTATTTTTTGTGTGTAAGATGAAAGCATACATGTCCCAACGTACATTGTTTAACTACACATTTCATAATTTCTTATTGTTCAGCCGCATTAGGTAAATCTTCATAAACGAGGTGATGAATGCAAGCAAAAATAGGTTGAAATTTATTTTAAAGTTTTTATTTTAGCTAAATTAATTAAAAAATAGTAATTTCTGATAAAAACTTTACCTACATCAAGTCAAAAATCTTTTACTTATTTATTTAAATTACTAATTTCTAATTAAAATTAATCTCGAAAGGCAAATTTAAGCTTATGCGCCGAGGCATCACTGCGCAATTTGAGATGTGTTAGAACCCTCAAGGCTACAATAATGATCCGCCATTTGCGGACTTTACAGTTTCTCCTTATTTCGACATATTGCTGGGAATAGGTGAGAATTTTGAGAAAACTGCTTTAATTTCCTTGAACGATTTTGATGTCGAGTACTTGTTTGTGAAATTTAGTATTAATACAAACGTCCTAACTAGAATCCCTGATCTCACATATATTCTACTAGCAGTACGCGCACGGCGTGCCATGAATCAAACTTCAAAAAATGAAAAAAAAGAAAAAAAAAAACGCCCACAATGCCGAAAAATGTTTGAAAACAAAATCAAAACAGAAACATTATTGATTTTCTCTTATTTTTCTTCCTCGATAATGACATTTGAGTTGTGAAAAACAGTACAAGTACTTAGTAAAAATTTTAAAAATTGAACGTGAAAATATTAGACGAAACAAAATATCGAGAAAAGAAACATGTTAAGACACTGCCGAAAATAATATTGAAGTCATTCTGTTAAAGGTTAGAGGTCTCTGTGCTCTCTTCTCAAAGTAATTGACAAAAATGCTTGCTGGGAACGTTTACTTGCTCGGAGAAAGTCTCACGGAGAAAGCTCAGAGAAAAACTTGAACTGACATGGAACATTATTTAAAAAACGAAAAGATATTTTTACGTTCTTGTTTTAAATCCGACAGAAACGTTCCATTATAAGCTGAAAAAAATGGGAATATCGTAGAACGTCGATGCGAAATTTTAGAAATCGAATGAAAATTAACATAAAGTGAGTATTCAAAAATTTAAAATTCAGCAAATTTATCAAACTCTCGGAATAAACTCATTAGAGCAAAATCATTTGCTCTTTCCGATGGTTTTCTTCTTCCTCCAGAAACGATGTAATGGGTAAAATATGTACCGAAATTACCTAAAACAACATAAAACATTAAATAAAAAAATTCTGGTTTAAATTTTACAAATTCTGGAATTTCGAGGTGCATTAAGCACCATTACGACCACCTGTATTAGCCATTTCATTCTGTAGTGCGATAGATTCGTCAGGATCTTTTACACATAGCAAGCACACACAGACATTTCTTTTATAGATATAGAAGAATAATTTCATTATTTTTCACCATCTGCTTACTATTCCATTTCAAAACAATCAGTCATTTCAGAACCACCAGTAGTTTCAATTTGCTTCTAAGCTTGAATTGGAAGTTTTAGTCAAACTGAAACCAATCAGCTTTTTCTTTTTTTTTTCTCTCTTTTTTTTAAACTCATCCGGTAAGCAGTGGCAGAATTCGGTTGAAAAGAATAGAGGGGGGAATTTATAGTACTTCTATAAAAATTACAGGGAACAGACACAATTAACTTCTAAACTTAGTTAACGAACTAATTGCTTTATAATTCTTGGTTTTAGGCAGCTAAAATGAAATTAAAAAATTAATTTTCCGAAAAGAAAAGAGAGGGGAAGACTGCCCTCCCAACCTCGCCGCCACTGCATGACATAAATTTATGTAATTGTAGTAAAAGAAAAAAATTTTAATAGCGTCCCAAAATTCAGATTTATAATTTCATCAAGAACATGATAAGTAATAACACTTTGTGCATATTAAATTTTGCATCTCTATTCATTTCTAGTTTTATCTGGACTTTATTTCTATATAGAAATCAGATGAATAAAACTGGATTGAATCTGCCAATATCTTTTACATCATAATGAATTATAAATTACGGATGTGTTTGGAAAAAATATCTAAATTGTTTTATTACTCATCGAATTGATTTTAGAATGTCTTGTCTTTACAAATCTCCACTGCTCATTGTTTCCATGAGAATGACATTTGATAAGAATACTCACGATGAAGATTTGATAACTGTAGCTGAACTTTATTAGTTGATTTTTTTGTTGATACTCCTCATGAAGAAGTCAAGGAAAGATATAAGAAAGAATCTAAATGAAGACAGAGAAGGAATGTAAAAAAAAGCGAGTTATTCCTGATATTTCAACTTTTTCTTGCATAAGATGTATCTTTCCCTCATTTTTATTTCTTCTCTCTTTAACCGGTTTCCTTTATGTACGTTCAGCTGCTATTCGCCTTAACCAGTAAATGCGTTTTCATGCATGTTGATTCTCAATTTGTTTCATTTCATAGATCGAGCAGATATATTTCATTGGAACTATGTACATAAACTATTTTTTAGAAAAATCGATTTGAACCTCTTTCTAGAAACTTGTCGTTGTATGTACTTTATATGGTTATTTTATATAACTAGGCATATTATTTTTCTTAAATAAGCCATTTTAAATGTGATATATATATTTTTAATTAAATAGTTTACATTGCTAAAGAAACGAAAAGCAGCAAAAAAGGAATTTTAGTTGATATTTATACATTAATTGTTATTTTGAGAAGTTTTTTTTTATTTCTAACCACAATACACTTCAATATATATATCTCTTTAAACATAAGGATTCTGCACTCTTCCGATACCTATTTTGGTTTTTAAAATTTTACTAAATAGCATATTGTTTATAAAAAGAATTGTGGCATCTATTACAATATAATTTGAGGGAAATTCTTAATTTTGATATATTTTATCTTAAACCACTTTAATATATTTTATTCACCGAAGTTTACTCTTATTTAATGCATTAAAAACTATTTTGTGAGCAATTAATTGACCATTTACAATTTTTAGTTTCAATTTTGAAGGGAAAAAATATTTTTTCGTATAAAAATAAAATATAGAAATAATAAAATATAAACTCATCAACAAATTATTTGTTACATAAATTCTGCGTTCAGTATAATTGGCTAGGCCACTAGCCAGTAGCTTTTTCGCTTCTCGGCGTTTTCCCTGAATCCTGATTTTTTCCAAGGCATCATAATTAAAACTCAAACAAGTATTTTCTTCAAAATAGTCGATTGCTTTTGTATAGTTTAAGTAAAAAATAAATAAAACAAATTTTAGATTATATAAAATATATTAAACAAATTTTAATAACTGTAATAATCTTTGGGATGGATGACCCTGCTGATCACTTAGCTTTCTCAAATTTCGGAATTAAATTGGACTCGGCTACCTTTCATGTCAACAAATGCCAAAACCCGGCTTCGCACAAATAAGGAGAAGAAATTGGGATGAATATTCTTTGAGCTTTGCACTTAGGAGTGATTATTCATCTTCTACTGGCAACCAAAACTTAGTTAATTGCACACTGCGAAATTTTGTTTTAATGAATTGTCTCAAGACAACTCAATCAGATTATCTGCGCCTGCAGCAGTAAATGCAGGAACAGTGGAATTAAATTCATCTTGAATCAATGCAAAATTATCGATATTATTAGTTTGAAAGTATATTTCTCAATCTAGATGTCAATTTGTGATAAGTGTTCTGCGAAAATGTCGCGACCTATTAAACTGAATTAAAAATGTAGATACATTATGAAATTATACAATATTCGCGTTGGCCGTATGAGGATGTCGAGACTCTCCGGGGCTCCGCGGCACGCTCTTTGGAAAACACTAGGCTAGGCCACAACCAACGGAACTTCAAGACCTCTGCGGTCTTCCGTGACGTCACAACAAGACGTGACACTTCGTTTCTTTCGCGTGAAGTCTTCAGGCACTCGATGACCGGGAGGAAATTACTTTTCATTTACTAATAACGTATTGTATATCTATACTTATAAAAGGCAATGTTTGTGTTTGTGTGTGTGTGCGTGTAAGGCGTGCGATGTCCAGACGAATCTATCGCACTTACAACTTTGAAATGTGGCACACAGATAATCTTATTGGTGACTCAATGCACCTCGAAGCCGGAATTCTAAAATTTAATCTAGAAAATTTTTTATTTAATGTTTTGTGTTGTTTTGGTTGATTTTTCGCACTAATTTCTAAATAGAATGGTTTTGAATAATTGTACGAAAACAATAGAAACACCATCGAAAAGATCACACGATTTCCGTTCTAATGAAGTTAGTTTTGAATTTTTAACGTAATTTACTGAATTTTGGGAATTTTTTTTAAAAATAGTCACTTTTCAAAAATAAAATTTTCCTGAATTCTTAAAACTTTTCCATCCGATGTTCTAATAAAGATATCATTTTCAAAATTTTTCTGGTAGTAAATCAATTATTTTTCTCTGATTTAAAATAAGAACTGTTAAAATATTTTATTTCTTCGATTTTAAATTAATTTATTTCTTGATGGGATCAGAGAATTTTTCTCGAATGCCGATAGTGAAGAAGCGCGCCGTTTCGCCCTGGCTACGCCATCTGGCGGGAAAAAAACAGCCGTGATTTATTCCCTTCCTTCGTTGGACGCAGCAATACCAGCACGTTCTGACTTGAAATAGTGAAATTATGAAATACCAATGCTGAAATAA
>BGPR01001568.1:80598-111862 GCA_013235015.1 Araneus ventricosus
ATGCCCACAGTGACACGAAAAAGTTTTGAAAACAAAATCAAAAGTAAAGATGCATATTATTAATTTTCCCGCTTATTTTTTCTTTGCGATAATGACATTTATCAAAACATAAATGTATATATTATTGAGTTTGTCTGCTTCTTTTTCCTCTCGACAATGACGCGAATGTAATGACGTCACCTGCTGGAAGGAATCGGATTGTAGAAATACATGCTGGGAATGAAAGCATATGATGTCACCTGCCGCGAGGAAGGCCACGCACCTGCCAGTGAAATTGCAACAATGCATTCCGGAGAAACTCTTGCTGTTAGTCTCGTTAACAAAAAAACTGTTTGAACTAATCAGGGAAAAATTAATTTTAAAAAAACGAAAAAATATATCTTAACCGTTCTTGTTTTAACTCCTACAGAAACGTTCCAGTTATAAGCTGAAAAAAAAATGAAAATTATAGAGATGTTAGAACGTCAGGTACGAGAATTTGAAGAAATCTTTATTAAAAATTACCATAAAAGTGACTATTTTTCAAAAATTTCTCAAAATTCAGTAAATTACGTTAGAAATTCAAAACTAACTTCATTAGAACGGAAATCGTGTATTCTTTCCGATGGTTTATCTATTTTTTCGTACAATTATTCAAAACCATTCTATTGAGAAATTAGTGCGAAAAATCAACCGAAATAACACAAAACATTAAATAAAAAAATTTTTAGATTAAATTTTAACATTCCGGCTTGGAGGTGCATTCAGTCACCATTAAGACTACCTGTGTGCTAAATTTCAAGGCTGTAAGTGCGATAGATTCGTCTGGACATCGCACACACACAAACATTGCCTTTTATAAGTATAGATTCCAGGAATCTATGCTGAATGGTTAAATAATGATTAAAATGCAGCCGCTTTCCATATTTCCCAAGAAGTACGGTGCTACGAATGCATTACCATTATTGCAAAATTTGCAGGACAGGTTTCCCGGTAACTGTATCTCCCTTTTATTTAAAACGACAATTTATTACTCTAGGCAGATTATGCTCTTCTCGAATTCAAAGAGTTTTTTTTATTATTAAATATACTACTATGAAATATAAAATTATGCCGTGATAAAATAATGAAATGCAAAGAAATGACTGCGTTCAATAAATACGAAACAAATAGCTGCAGGATGGCACAATAAACTTTCGTTTTATTATTTGAGATTTCCATGTACAAAATAAGTCGCCGTTTCTCATTCTTCCTTTAAATTAAACTCCTCTGGAGGATCATGTTCTCCAATTTCGTCGCGCAAACAGTCAGCCGAACAATAAGATGGCGTCGTGTTTTATGGGTTTGCCACTTTGTCTGAAAAAAAAATGTACGTGCTTCTCCGAAATTTCTTTTTTATTGGGAAGGAAAAAATAACTACGACTGACGCCTAGGCACCATCCCTCTATTTTTATAATTTGGAGATAATTAACGCTGTCTTCTGAAATCTTGTCATCGATCACGAATTCGTGTACATCGATGCAAAATTTGAAAGCAAATAAATAATGGATCTGCTTGTCTGTCAATATTTAAATAAAAATGACTTTGATATGATAATATTGATCTCAATTAAAACAGCACATAACAATAATTTCTTTGTAATCGCTATTAACTTTATTTCTGCACAATTTCTTTTGTAAGCCTTGCGGAGTTGAACCCTTCTTAAAACGGAATGTCCTTTTTCGGCTATAACTGCCATTTAAAGTTATATAAAAATCTTTTAAAATAATACTTCCACAATTGATATCAACAAAATATCAATTATGGAAAAGTGCATTCATTTCATTTAAATGTTAGCTTTTTTTTTTCAGGAAACTGTAAATTTACTCATATCGCAATGGATTTTTGCATTATTAAAATATTGTAATTAGTAATAGTTGTATTTATCCATCAGGAACCCAATTCATTGAATAATTATAACTAAAAAAATCCCCCTTCGTACATATTCACTTGATTCACACATTATTACAAATTCATATGACCTCTATTCCATGACTATTAAACTAAGCTCACCTGTTTCATAACAGTATACATTTGATATTTTTTTGTTCATTATCGTATGCTCAGTTCCCAAATACGAATAAAAAGCAAGGACATCTATACAGCCTCTGTTATGTAACTGTAACCGCCGGGTTTAATAACATACTTCTTATGTAATACAACCGTTAGGCTTGTTAAAATGACACTTAAAGGCCACTGTATATAGGTGTGCTGTCATCTTGTTGACAGGGTATTCATTTTCATCACTGATGACAGGGGATAATGATTTGAAATTTGAATAATAACAATCCTCTTCTCAACATCTATCCAGTCTAATTATTTCCATAATTTGAACCTTAAGTTAAGTAGAAAGGTATCAATTATTCGTTTCTTCGCTCAATTTTTTTGAAATTTGCGTTCGAAGAATCAATGCAGTCCTTAGAATTTTTACTTATGATACAATTTGATGTCATCAAGATTTATTTCTTGTCAGTGAGAACAGCATCATTTCGTTCCACCTTTTTTGTTTCAAGAATCATAAACATTGCCTTTATTGAACGTGAACTCTCTGATGCGTTAAATGATGCTAAGGTAGCTTAAGAACAGAGATAAAAAAAACAATAACAAAAGTCGTCTGCGTGTGTCAGACGTTGCCACAGCGAGAAGCAGTAGTAAGGAATGAATTTCTTTTCTTGAAAAAGGGGGAGATGGAAACGAAGAGAGAGAGAGGAAGCCAAGGGGGGAGGGCGTACAGTGTCGGCCGTTGCTGTTTTGGCATCTATTTTTACGCTGGCGTATCGTTAAAGAGGCCGGACAGAACAACTGGCGTCTGGCTGATCGCATAAGGGGATTTGCGCCAGGATGGAAACCGGCGGTCTCTTCAGTTGCGCATAAATCGCTTGCCGGTGTGGAGAGGTGGAAAAATAATTGGGAATATTATTCGGAAGAAGGACTTGACTATGCATTGTTAAGATATGTCAGTGGCGTTATGCTGTCGTCTGTCGAAGAGCACGAGAATGGGGTGGGTGCAACAACCTTTGAGGGTGAGTCATGCTGTCTGTCTTCGATTTTCATTTCAATCACGTGTTTCGATTTTTGATTGAATTACTGCGTAGGTTCTCTTGTCTAAGCTTTCATCTCATATGACTGACATGTGGATCGATATGATAGTTTGAACAAAATACTTGTGGAGTATTTAAATATGGGTGAATAACTCCACTTGCCTTATAATAACGTTTTTTGATACTTTAATCTTTTAATTCACATCCTTATTCTGAATTAATATTGGTAATTGGTATGGTTAATAACACTGATAATGGTTGCATAATTAGTGAGGAGTATTTGCGCAGCTATCAATGCATCAGAAATTGTATAAAATTTCTTTGTTTTTTTAATTGAACATTATTTTTGTATTACTTATGGCAGTTTGTTTTGGTTTAATTTTTTTTTTCTTTAATTATTTCGACACCTGCGATTTCATTCGTCAAAAGAACCAAACGTTTGCTTAAAAGTTTCCTATTCCATGTATTGCGCTTTACGTGGATTTTCTAAATTCTATTTTGTTTATTATTTATTTATTTGAGTTTATTATTTTCTGTTTGGATTTTTTTTAAAGGTTATTAAATATTTGCTCTCTATTTCATGCAATCATTCGTATTTACATAGAAAAGAATGACATATATAAGATTTTATTGTAGCAAAATAATATCAATTTCTAATCTAAAATTATTTCCGTTTTTGTCCAGAATTACTAAACTTAATAAAAGGATAATTTTCGAACAGTTTATGATATAAAATATTTAGTAAATATAGGCTATTTATCAGTTTACTTATAAGTATTACATCGTTAATAAAACTAATCAATGCAACAGCTAGTCAAAATTACATATTTTATATTATGCACTTTTATTGTACTCAAGCCTTATTCATCTTGAAAAAGTTCTGAAACTTATCTCTAAAAAATAGTTGTATTCTTTATTTTACTGAGAGTACTTAAGTTTTCTTAAATTTACCTCGTAATTTTTTTTCGTCTATTTACACATAAAATAAAATTTAAAAGAATCTTTAATAGGCATCTTCTGACATTTGCATATTTAAAAAATTCAAAAGTTTATGAATTTTTGAATCTATTTTATTCCTTTCCTGAATAATTAAGAGCACGTGATTCTAGACTTTTCAAAGTTTGGTTTGTTATGTCTGCGCACCGATGCATTGCGGTGAAACTCTCTTCAAGGTCGTTTTTAATCAATAGAGCAAATTATAACATTTTCTTTTGTCTTCCATTGCCAAGCGCCGAATACAAGGTGAAATGGACTAATCACGAAAGAAGAGTAGTTGCAACATGTTTTTCTCACAGCGTCGCTCTATATATTTTTTCATAAGTGAACAGAATTTGCGTTTTATAGTAATATCGCTCACGCGTATTTCGGCTGCAGTTCTATCGATTTGTTTTCTTCATTAGGTAGTGGATATGTTTTTTAAAAAATGCAGTTTGATGCAGAATTGAAAACACTTTTTCAAAGGAATTTTCTCAAACGATATAAGGTAAATTATTAAATCTGTAAATAAATGGGTCATTCTCACGAAAAGGTGCTTTTTTACAATCCCGGGGTGATAAAAATTAGAAAGTGCAACAAATGTTCTAATATTTTTGTTCATATGTATAATTTAAGTTTTAAGAAAGCTATTCAATACGTTTCTACTAAAATAGTTTTACTTTCTAGCTCTCATTTTTCAATGAATATAAGACAAATGTTCCCTCCGTGGACGTCTCTACACATGAAATTCAAAATATTATTTACTGAAACTCAAGCAATTTTTTTCAGTATTAACTAGTTTAAAGTCTCTAGTTAAGGTCTAACCTAACATTTTTTAAAATTAGTTTTACTTTAGTAATTAATTTGTACACTTTGTCCCCAATAAAATGCGTCTCCCTGCGTGGACAAAAAAAAATAACTTACCAAAATATCATAAATGACAGCTCGTGTCAAATCATCATGAAAGAGTTTATAAGAGGGCAGACAATTTGTTCTTTAAGGAAAAATTTTCGTTCTATTGCGAATTTATTGAATATATTCCAATTTATTAGTTCCCTTTAGAGCTTGATAAATTTCTCAGTGTCCACTCCTTGGACATAATAAATAAATTTAAAAAAATTAATTTATAATTAAAATACAAAATTTTAGTATCAAATTTAATAAAAATAAATGTACCACTTTAGCCACATAAAAACCAAAGCACTTAAAAATTCAAAACTTAGTTTTTGTCTCCTCCGTGGACACAGCATCTCCACAGAGAGGATGGCGTTGTCAATGCTTTCATTGACAATGCCATTCTCTCAGACAAAATCTCAAAAATCATGATACAGTTAGATAGATTAAAATAATATCAATTAAAAGTTCTTTGGTAGATATTTTTTATGAAATTTAGTGATTTTCTTTTGTATCTTTTTAAAATTAAAATTGAAATTATATTCTCGAAAAGAATTAGGGTAAACAATTCATGTAGAATATTTATAATATTAAAGCTTCAATAATGTATAAAAAACTTTAAATAGCTAAATTTGTTTTTAGAAAAATTGGAATATCAAAAAATGAAAAGACAAAGCAGTCAGATGCTCAAATTCAGAAGAGAAGAGAGCAGAAAAACTTAATACGAGACTTACTAGATTGTTTATTAATAAATAAATATATGATATTCTTTAATTTAGCATATAATTGATTACTTTTCTGCAAAATGTTGACTTTCATTTATTTGAAATTGTTGTGAATATTATTTAACTAATGCACGGTCAGTGCCATTATTTAAAAAGTTCTATTTCTTTTAAATTATTAAGTTTTCTTGCTCTGATTTTTAATAACTAATTTTATTGTTTAATTATAAGAAATCAACCTGTACCAAATCTTCCCAATAATTTGTCAATTATGCTTTCGTTTAAAATGTAAAAGTTCATGTTGACTATCATGTCTCCTTCGCAGACAGGTCAAAAATTTTAAAACTTAAAAAAACACAAAAAAACAGTGAAAAATAAAATAGAAGACTTGACCACTAGTATAAGGTTATTTATGAAGCTTAAATGGAAATATCCATGCAATTTTTAAGTTCTTTTACATACTTTTGAAGAATAATTTTTTTTAGCTATTTGTACCTTTTTCATGAGAATGACCCAAAGTTGCATGTAACTAATTTCTGTATGAAGAATCTAAACTGCGTTGTTAGTTTTATCTTTCATACAGGTGATAAAGTGAAAGAAAATGAACAATGCAATTCTGAAGAATAAGATAATTTTGCATGTATAAAATAATAAGGAAAAGTAAAATGTAAATTCGAAATTTTATTACCGTTGGAATAATAAACTACACTTTATTCACGAATTATTTGCATTTAAAATGTAATCTCATCTTTATGCAATTTATTCTTCAATAAACGTAATCTTATTTTTATATAAACCTTGATTTCCTTTAATGATAAAATTATCATCTCAATTTTGCATTGAAAATGCTTTTAAAATCTTAAGATTGCAAGAACCGTATGACATGAAATTGCTTTATTTCTCTGGACCAAATTCTCTTCCCTAATTTCACAACAGTCATATCGTAGGAATTCTGCAACAGGAACTGATGAGATGCTCATGACCTAAACTGTATGGAATTCTGTCCATTGCTGAAATTACCTGAAATTCTGGTAACCATTCTTATGACCAGTTACTGTAGGATTTGTGTTCCAAATTCTATCGATTGCGAGTAATTTTTCATTGTTTTTTGGTTTCTGGAAGAACAACGTGGAAGCAGTTAAAGCTGAAGCACCTGAAAATCACACCCATTTCAGCTTTTATTCTTGAATAGTTAATAATTTAGTAAGAGTCTTTATAAATCTGTCTATTTTCTTTATATTGTAATTTCAATTTGCATAAATTTTTCTCAGTTATTGTAAGAATGTGTATTAGATATCGTCGCAATTTATTTCAGTAAGACATTTATGAATGCTGTGATTCAGAATTTTCCACTATTAAATAATTATATCACGCCTTCCTGGATGAATATTTTTACCATACGAGTTTTTGCAAATCATTTTCAAGAAAAAGTTTTCAGGAAAGAAAAACTTCTTTTATAAAAGATATAACAACTTTTCTCGAAAGAGGCGACAATTTTTATTCCAGATTATGTTAGTTGATTTGCAAGAGTTGAAGCTCAAATCTTTTGGCATATATGCTGTATTGTTGATATTGTGCTACGGTTAGTTTACAAACCTAAGAAAGGAAAGTTGAACAATATTTTTTAAGAAGATAAAACTAAGGTTATGAAACCTGAAGTAACCACAAGAGAGAAGTTGCAAATATCTTGAAATAAGACATTGTTATTGGTGCGGGTAAGATATTACCTCTTCAACAGCAATTACTAATGCTGGTGATATTATGATATCACCAGCTTGTTATAACATGTGACAGTTGTGACATCCGAAGAAAGCTTTGATAAACCAATTTGTTCCCAAGTCTAGATAAACTCTACTTGATAATTTGCCATGTTTTCCTTTGTAAAATACTCGAGTGGACTTCCGAGAAGGCTGACTTCTCATTTTCAAGTAAGTTGTTTAAAAATTTTAAAATAGGAATACATTTCTATCCTTTTCAACAGGCTTGAGTGGTTATATTTTTTACTGTTTCTTATCAAGGCTGTTTGATTTTTTTTTAATTGCTTATTGTTAGAGAAACGCTCATGTTTTTAGGCTTATTTATAGATTCTACTTGCTGTAAATTTTATATTCAAGAAATACAGTTTCTTAATGGTGTATTTGTTGTATTACGTTATGTGTTACTATTATCTTTTTCATCACATACTTAACATAATTTTTTCATGTATTTATTTTATTACAAAGTGCAATCTATTCGCTTCGTAAATGAATTCGTTATTGCAGTCCACTGAGAATTTTTCCTTTTATCCGTATTTTATTCCAATATACTTCATTTTGTAAAAGCATCATTTTGCTCAACTCCATTTTATATTGACTTTTTATGATTCTCTTACAAAAGTTATCTTTTTACATTATATCATGCTTATGATCTGATATTTGAAAGATGTATTCATTTGTAGATAACTGTAAAAGGTTTTTTGCTGTACATTTTTTTTTTCAGTTTTTAGAATTTATATGTGATAAATAGTCTCGTCTAATTTCGTACCTATCTTTATTTTACTAGTGTTGTATTTGATTTTTTTAAATTTGTACTTTTCCTTTGTTTTAATTTTATTCTTTGTTTTTCCGTAACTCATTGACTTTCTGCCTCGCTTGATATTTCTTCTGTAGAAATGCGATTCTATAAGTGTTAAAAATATCATTCTATCTAAGTTACAAATTTGATTTTATTAATGTTCGTCTTGTGATGAAGAGTAGCCAAATTCTGTTGAAAATTCTTTAGTATTGTGCAAATTTATTAGTCGTCAGTCGAATAACTGAATGCTGTAATATGTGTAATTTTGGATAATTCAAAAGTGAAAAGATGAATAATAATAATATTGTTTAATATTTCAGAAGAAAAAAAAATAATGGAAACTGTTTTGTTAGCTCGTGAAACAATTCTTCAGTTAATGCTTTTCCATTATGAAATATTCATCAAAAAACTGCTATTTAGAAAGAAAAAAAATCTGTTTCGTTTTTCTCCATTCTTTAATTTCGCAATCTTTAATTTTCGTATCTATACTCATAAAAGGCAATATTTGTGTGCGTGTGTGTGTTGTGTGTGTTTGTCTGCGATGTCCAGACGAATCTATCGCACTTACAGCCATGAAATTTGGCACACAGGTAGTGGTAATGGTGACTCAATGCACGTCGAAGCCGAAATTTTAAATTTTAATCTAGAAATTTTTTATTTAATGTTTTGTGTTGTTTTTGAGATTTTTCGCACAATTTCTCAATAGAATGGTTTCGAATAGTTGACAAAAACAGATAGACCATCGGAAAGAGCACGTGATTTCCGTTCTAATGAAGTTAGTTTTGAATTTCTAACGTAATTTACTGAATTTTGAGAATTTTTTAAAAAATAGTCAGTTTTGCCATCTAAATGTTAGTTTTGTGTTTAAATTTGTTGCATCCGATTTTCTAATAACACTATTATTTTCAATTTTTTTTCAGCTTATAACTAGAACGGTTCTGTCGGATTTAAAACAAGATCGGTTAAAATATCTTTTCCCGTTTTTTTTTAAATTAATTTTTTTCTGGGCCGTTGAGAGTTATTTTTCTCGATCGAGTTCCTCGAGCGGCACTTTTTCGGAACGTTGATGCCAATTTTGATTGGCGGACGCGCAGGATACGTCATGACCTTCACTTGAATGAATTACTTCGATTATTATTTTCGGATTTGATTTATATTTTGCTTGCTGTATAATAATCATTTTCACGTTCTAATTTTGTAATATTGTTTTGGATTAACGTACTCTGTACTGTAGCGCGAAAAAAAAAATAAGCAGGAAAATTAAAAAATGTGTATCTTTTGTTTTGATTTTGTTTTCAAAACTTTTTGATGTCATTGTGGGTGTTTTTTTTTTTTAATTTTGTTAAAGTCCTGATTCCACGGGCAACGTCGTGCGCGTACTGCTAGTTCCCTATAAGTGTCATTTACCAACCCTAATTTTGTTTGTTTAGTTTTCTTACTTTATAGCATATTATTTTTTCACCAACTGCATTAAATCAGTAATGCTTTTGTAAGTTATTTCGCATGCAGCTTGAGTTCTAGTTATAAATATCTGTTTGGAAGATAACTTATAGTTTGTCCATTTTTTATTAAAAGATGTGTTAATTTTCATTTTTTTATTACTTATATTATTTTGGACTTGCGATGAACTAATGTCAATCTATTCTCTGTTAATTTCATCTTTGGTTATTTAGTAAGATCCACAGTAATGCATTACTTACTGGGATAGTGACTAGTATGCTTGAAATCTCATCAGTAAAAGATCTCGAACCAACTTTCTTTAAAATCAGCAAGAGGGACCGAGAATTTTCTAGGATGAAGAGTATAAAACTCTAGACTTACCATAAAAATCAATTGTTTTTTATTATAAAATACTTCGATAAATAAGAGCGAATTCGAAGATACCTTTTTTCATTTATGAACAGTGACAGATCTTTTGTTAGCTGTTAAGTATAATTCCAAAGTTACTTCTAGATAAAAGGAAATTTCAAAAATATCCTATAACCTTCTTATCATTTATGCACACTAAAAAATCTTTTACTAGCTATTAAGATAATAGTATATTACCAAAGTTAACTCTAGATAAAAGGAATTCTCAAAAAATTAGACATTGACCTGAGATTGTCATTGTAAACCTTACGATTATGCGAGTAATAATATATCCATAATATTCAACATAATAAAATAGAAGGTTATTATAAACACTATTTTTTTATTGCACATACTGTCTCATTCTTAATTTTGTGGGAGATTTTATTGCCGAAGCCTGTTCACCATTCCAGATCACATTTTTGAGTGTTTATTTTAATTCTTGAATTTCTTCTTCGACAAAAAGAGGAACATTTTGATAATATTGTTATCAACGAATTCGGAAACCCTCCTCGCTTTTGCGCATGCGCCGGGCGGAGTTATTTTGATCAAAATAGGGGGAAAGAGAAGAATATAAGGGTGATATTTACATTTTACTGAGCGTGATCTAACAAAGAACTCTGGAAATGCGCTCCTATGACTCATTGCCTGACACCCCTTCCCGGTGTAAAATCGTCCAAAAGTGGTAGTCTCGGAATCCGTTGCTGAACAGTAGGACATACAGGAAGAAAAAAATTTTAATGAGTTTGGGTTCAAGAAAATATATAGCTGAAGCTGCAAGAATAAATTATTCGACTTAAGTGTACTACTTAAAAATTTCAAATATTAGAAAGAGAAACATGCAACAACAACAACAAAAGAAATCCATACTTTATGCCTTTCAAACTAACTTTCTACTAACTGAGATTTTTTTGCATTATCAAAATAAATTATTACATTCCAACGAACAGGAAAGGATATAAATATGTTTATATTAAGGAATTGCAAAAAATTTATTCTTTAATGAAAGAAGAAACCGGAACATCGTTGTTCATTTTAAGTAGGATAAGGAATGAAGATTCCTTTTTGTCATTTTCTCATCTGTAATTGAATTTTAAAGCTAACGTTCTCTTTTTATAAAAATAAAATTCTATCCAAAGTTGTTTCTTTTTTTAAAAAATTGAATTTAGAAAGGACTCTCCCATTCTCTCTCTAAAGTGCGTATTTACGATGTATTTGAGCTCCTAAAATTAATTTATAAATTCATATGGCCTCGAGAAAATATAACACTCCATTGAGGACCAATAGTAATGGTTTGAGAATAAAGCTGCTCATTTTAATTGCTTGTTGAAATCAAAATCACTAAACTGTGGTTATTTAGATTCATGACTTTTCAACTGCGTTTTTTGTGTTGATGTTTGCGAAGTGCTGCGGTTTATTTTTGGAAGATTTTGCCCTGCATTATTCTTTCAGAGTCTAACTTCCTCTCATCAAAGTCAGTGCCAAAAAAAGGTATCGAAAATTAAGTTGTTTTCTTGTAGACGCTAATATAATTTAAGATATACAATTAGATAGATATTTACATACCAGCGTTGATTTTTCATAATTTATGTTAGTTATTAATTATGTCAACTTGTTATTCCTTATTGATAAAATTTATAGCCTTCTCATCTGGTTTATTGACACTTTACACACACGCACACAAATAATAAATATTTAACTATTAAATTTATTGAGAAGTTGCGATATTTTGTATAATATTAGGCATGTGAAAAGCCTCATCTAGAGATAGCTGATCCTCATTTTCAGATAATATTGATACTTACGAAGTATAATCATCTAACAAACTTAAACCTACCTTAATTTCCACTATACAAAAATTTTTAATCACAGTTTAAAATTATTTCATTGAAAGTTAGGAATTGATTTGTACGGTAAGTTATCTTTATAGATTTCATGAGAAATTTTAGGTGCACTACATTTTTAAATAATTATTACTAATACATTTTTGAAGATGCACTGTTGAAACTTGATGCGGGTATCCAAAATAATATCTGCATTATGGCCTTCACAATAGTTTTCTCATATTCTGGTATAGGTGGGAGTTTTCATATGAATAATTTCAAATCAAAGTGTTAATTGTTTGAAATGTAGAATGAGCTTCAATTTGTTTTATACAACCTATTTTCTTCCCTTTATCACATTTCATACTTTTTGATTCACAAAGTTAAATAATATTTGGAAGAAACCTTTTGAAGTGTGTTATTTCATTCAGTTTTTCAAATAGTTCTTGCATCCACTGTCATTATATTTAAAGATAATTTCGTTTATCATAATTTATTCTTGAAATACCAATATACTTGCTTACCTATAAGAATTTCTCGATTTAAAACAAAATTTTTAAAATTCTTTATAATATGATTTTTCTCTCTTAAATCATAAGAGAATAGAATCTCCAAGACAAAAGAATTTGACCACTTCTTAGAAAATGAATCTTTCTTTTCTTCTAAGTCTACACTTATCAACGTATCTCTAAATTTATCGTACATGGTTTCTGTAATACGTTGATCAGTCAATGAGTATTTTTATTGCCTTTCCATCTTACCCAGTTTTTATAACTTGAGTCTTCCTTATTTTTCTTTTAAAGTTTTTTTATCCTTGCGAATAAAGGTTTGGTATGGGCAAAGCGCAATAGTATAATAGAAAACACTAAAATGTTCTATGATTATTGTGAAACTTAAGCAGCTTATAATTTTAAAAAATACAATATTAAAGTAGATTAAGATTTCTTTTTTTAAGTTCTCCTCAACATTTTACATGTCTTGTTTAAAAACGACTTCAGTCGAATTATTTCCGCCTTTATAATTATTGAAATTTCGGATGCACACACAAATGTATGGAAGATTCTAAATCTAAACTATTAAAATTCTTATCCTAAAACTGGCTTTAAATTTTGTATAAGGTTTTTAAACATGATTTTTATATTTAATGTTGCTTCTTGTATTTATTTTGTTTTTATCCAGTGGTTATATACAATAAGAAATTGTTCAATTAAAAAAAGAAACTCTTGGAATATTACACTATGCTGAATACATAGAATTACCTGTCTGTATAGAGTTACGAAAACGCGCCAAATTTATGGAAATGAAGATGACTTCGCATACTTCCGACGAGCATCTCTGACGCCGGCTTGACAAAAAACAGCTCTGCCGAGTTCGGCGTAGCTTAGAAGTCTACGTAAATGCCAACGTGAATGGGAGAGGGGGGATATGCACACCTGGAACGGTTTCAACATCGCGTGCATTAAATTCTAGAGTAAACATCGAAGTGTTCACTCTGCCCTACTTTTTATGATGAGCTTTCTTGTTGCCATTGTTACACAATTAAAGAGCACGATTCAGTTTTAAGAGACAGAAACAAAATTTACAAACGGTCAAAATGGAAATCATTAAGTAATAATAAAACTGGATGGAACATTTCAGCAGATTTTTTTTCAAATATTAGGCTTTTGATTGCCTTATATCTAGATAAAAGGATTAAATGGGTCATTATTCATTTCAGTTTCTTTTTCTGTTACAGGGTGTGTTCAGAAATTAGACGTTAGATTGAGAAATTTAGTTAACCAAAATCCTGAACTTTTATTTAAAAGCACTTCGTCGTATCATTTTTTATGATTCAAAACATATTATCTAAATAGTCAGAAGTAAGATAACTTTATAGACATTTCCTCATAGACATAAATGTTCCTGAACACTGTAATAGTTTTCCGGAATTGTGAGTTTTCAGTGTGTTCCCATTCTTAAAGCTTTATGTTTTTCTTAGAACTATATTTTTTATTAATTTGTTATCCTAGTTTTAAAGTTTTTATTACTTATGCCGTAAGCACTTGAATCAAATTCAAGAATCAAAAGGCATGAAATTATATTTGCGCTACGACTAGGAATTTGTTTATCTTTTTAAACTATCAAATTTTCAATTAGCCATGTTTATCTTTAATGTTAACTTTTGTTAAATATTAAACAAAAAATCTTAAATATACGAAACGAACTTTCTAGATTATTCGTATCATTATAATTTTGTGTTATCGGAAGTATCTTCTCAGGTACTACATATAACATGAAACTACTACTTTCAATCACCTGATCTAGGTAAAGTTGTTGGGATTTCAAAATCCAACACATCTGATTCACGGCGAATGAACTACAGAACTTTCTACTGTTCATGAAGAGTTATGTGATGTTGCATCATCTCGCGTTTTTATACTGATGTTGCAACATCACATAAATCTTCATGAACATTAGCCAATCATTACATGAACATTAATTCACGTTTTTATACTGAAAACAAAAAATATTTATTTAATGAACCCAAAGTCTGTGGGCTATATTATTGATTTTTTTACTATAACAATTATACAAAGTGCAATTAGAATATATTTTGAAGTTTTCTCCTTTCATGCACGTGTATTCCAATTCTAGTTCGTGTTAGCACCAAATTTCGTTGCTCTGCATTCGAAGTAATGAGAAGTGCTTTACAATATTAAGGATTCAAATGGGATTTTTTCACTTCAGTGAATAAATTGTGGAGGTTCTTTTTAACATCCCTATGTATAAAAGTTATCTTTGGAGTGGAATAAAAACTCGCGTGAATCTTCACAGAAACTCTTTTAATATAGAAGTAGACTTAGCAGTAACTTTATGTTTAATGAATAAGAGATGATCATGCATTTCTCATTATGATCTAGATATAAAATTAATTATTTCATGACAGAAACAAGCAACTACATTACTGGATTTTCTATTTCATCAGTTTCTGTGTAGCATGACACAGAGCTTTTTCTTGGTGATATATTTTTTAAATCTGGAAACGTGCTGGATTATATGAAGTCGATGCTTTTCCTACAATCAGAAAGTTAAATTTTGGTGAAAAACGTTTACACTCGAACTGCTCTTGAGTATAATTTTGTTACAGCCATTAAATGAAGAAGAATTTAAAAAATAAAATATAAATAAAAACATAAAAAATAAAAAAATATTCAAAAGATATGAGTGTTATAAAAGCGTGCTACGTAATAAAAATTATTTAAAGGTTGGGAGTGGATTATACTTTTCTCTTCAATTCAAAATTAAGCCAATACATTTTACTTCGAGTTTTTCGGTCTTGCGGTTTATTTAATTTCGTGTGCAGAAAATTCGATTGCTATTTGCCCGCTGTAAGACACGAACTCAATTAGTCATGTTTCCAAGCTTTTGCTATCGTTAGATCGATACGACTGAGACATACATAAAAAATAATGATTTGATCGATTCTAATACACGTGGAGGCCCTCAGAAAAGTTCTCAAACTACTATAGTTCTCT
Source organism: Araneus ventricosus (assembly GCA_013235015.1). Classification (NCBI taxonomy): domain Eukaryota; kingdom Metazoa; phylum Arthropoda; class Arachnida; order Araneae; family Araneidae; genus Araneus; species Araneus ventricosus. The sequence goes on from BGPR01001568.1 coordinate 95,988, forward strand.
ACTCTTTTAAATGAAAAATAAAAAAGTATGGTATATTTTGGTACCAAACATTGAAAAACTGTGCTAGGGCATTTTTTTTCAGTGCGAAAACTAGTTTGATTTATAGTCTAGACTAAAAGCGAAGATTCGTCGAAAAGGTGAGGAGACGCCTTTATTATTTATTTATTTAAAAAGGTAGAATAATGAGAAACGGCTAAGCTGGAAAAGTGACTTAAGTGAGCCACAAAATATGCTTAGTAGAGAACTTCCTTTCTGGTAATTTGCTACTTGAAAGGAACAAATACAGTTTTACAGATATTTATCAGGGAGTTTTCAGTGGTGTAAATCGCTTAAAGTTTGAAAGCAGTCGCGTAGTTGAATGCTCAATCATGTGTTTGGCCAATTTTTTTCTGCTATTTTACAAGCAAAATTATTGGCCAAGTACATGAAATCAATCAGAAGGACGAGACTAAACACTAGGTGTTTCTTCCTTCTAAAGTACTACTAGCTTGTTCTTGTAGGCTAATCAGCACTTTTTTACATTAAATTAAAATTTTATACTAGTCCATGCACTGCATTCATAATATATAGTAACATGTTTTAAATTAGTTTTGTGATTGAAACTATGCATTAAATACAAGAGCTCAGATGGTTTAAATATTCAAATAAACATAGCAAAAATGAAAAAGGATTTTAAAAATAACACTTTTATAGCTTTATAAGCTGTGTCAAAAGTTCATTATTATGTTAAAAATGTGTAATTTAGTAGAATACAACAAAACGTAGATTTCTCTCGTAACTTGTATCATAAGTAAAGCTAAAGTATCAGTAACATCAAATGAAATAAATCATGCGACTGTCAGGAATCATTCTAAAAGGTAGCCAAACTATTGGTTTGTGAAATCCACAAATATTTTTGCATGAACCTAATATTCTCACTTTTTGTGCCAAATTCAAATTCAAAGAGATTTTAGTAAGAACCTTTTCTTTGGTTTCAATATTTACTGTGAAATCCTCAGACGTAGCACATAAGAATTTTATTTAAAATTGCCTATATTTCCTAATTTTGTTTCACTTGCTTGAGTATTAGTACCTAATGATTTCCTTCGAGAAATCTTGTCCTTGCTTCATTATTTTCGGTTATATAAGTGTAGTTGAAAATCCATCTATCATTTATATGAACCGTCCAAATTCCTAGTAATCAAAGCATTTGTACTTGTCTATACTGAACTATTTATAAAAGTTTGAATCACAAATGAGTCGTTCAGAAACCAATGCTGATAAGTCCAGAAAAAAATTGAGAGAATTCATGTTTTTTAATACAATAATTTTTTAAATTTTTGGTTTATTAATTTGATTAGTGAAAGTATATAAAGTCTTCTAATGAAGCAACGAGCGAATCTTTTAGTAACTAAAAATAATGCTATTAATTCCATCAAAACTTACAAAAATCAGAAAACATAAAAAATGGACTTCTCCGCTTTGACTTCTAAACGACTCAAATGCTGATAAAAATCCAGCATACCTTTGTAACACAACAAATTTTCATTACTTTTTATAAATGTTTACTAAAAATGCTTTATGTTTATGTTATGTCTACTATAAATGTTTTATTGTATCATTAAAAATTCTTATGCATTCTTTTCTAATGTTTTAGCAACTAGTAACTCTGAATTTTCATTGGCATTTTTCGATTGAAATTGCAGATATCATGCTAATTGGAAGTTGAGCTGCAGTAATATCTCGTTACAACAATACTTTGGGGACCAAATAAAGATATTGCTATAGAGCGATGTATTGTTATTTCGAGGGGCGATATAATTACGATATAGAAAATTAAATTTTGGCTGTTTTAATGAGGACACAATACAACAATATTCATTTTAGATAAAACGCATCACCAGAGTATTGATTATTGTTAAAGCATAATTATTAGCAAAAATTTGAAAATTTAGCTGTACAATAAAATAGTTCACATACCTGAGAAACATATTTATCGAAAAAATCCACTATTTTCGTTTGTTTATTCATTTTTTTAACTGTTAAGTCAACTAACAAGGTTTGCATCGAGTGTAATGCACGAAAATGATAATATTGTTGAATGAAAGGATTGAAAAAATGCCCGTAGGGACTGAACTGATTGAAGAACTTCCTGGGCTGTCAATAAAAATTGCGATGGATCTGTATCCTCATCATATTTGGAAACAGAAATATTGTTACAGAGGAAGAAAATGGTGTTGATATTTTTAAAAAACATTGTTGCACAGGGGTTTATTGCTGTTCAGAATTACTAATATAATAGCCCAGATCCTCCGGTAACGCTCTGACGTCACCAACAATAAAGCTCGCACCATAGCACTGCGAGACGTTAAACAGCATTGTTTCATTGTTAGAGAACCTAAATTTCAGTAATTTTAAATTTAAAAGAATAATTGCCATTCTAATTTCAAATTTAATAGCTCTAAATTAGTGAAATAAATTTTTATATCGATTGATATAAAATTTATCTCGCTATGATCAATAGTTCCCGAGAAATTTTAAATTATATTAATCCTATATTTCAAATTAATTTCCGTTTTTTAATAGAAAGTAGTAAATTACGTCAGTGGTATATCATGCGCGTGATATAGTTTGGACGCCAAATTGTATCTGAATGCATTCGTGACGATGTCGTTTTCTTTCCAAGAATTAAATTAGCCACCAGTGACGTGAATCTACCATTCGTTCTCAACCGCCGCCAGTTCCCGTTAATTCCAGCTTACACGATGACTATCAACAAATCGCAGGGGCAAACTTTCGATCATGTTGGAATTTACCTCGATGAGCCTGTCTTTTCACATGGACAGCTCTATGTTGCACTTTCAAGGTATAGGCTTACCAATCATGTTAAAATTTACACAAAGACATCTGAAGTACAAAGGAAATTATTAAACAACGAAAAGTACTTCACACGGAATGTTGTTTACCAAGAGGTGTTTTTAATAAAGAAATATTTAAATATATAAATAAAAAAACAATATTTCCTGTCATAAAACATATTTTTATTTTATTTGTTTTCAATCAATGTTAAACATTTCTCACTCATATATATCTATTTAAACACGTCACATTTGAAGGGAAATCTCTCGAATGAAGAGGCAATTTGCACCCGTCAAACCATGACGTTTGATTTTCTAGTATCATTATATTGAGGGGAAATTAACATTATGTTCAATGCAAATTCACCGTTACAACAGAATTTTATTGTTGTAGAGGGATTTATCGTTGCATCGGATATCGTTGTAACGAGAGTTTACTGTATATGGATTTGTTAACTATTTCAAAATACTCCGGATTGTTTGTGCTGTAACATATTGAAGACAGATTATTTCTTTTGAAACGCAGCCCGTTTGATTTAGAATGCCTTTTAAAGAAAACCCGTGGGAAAATATTCTTCCAACACATTCCTCTATCGTTCTAAATGGGCAATTACAAGATTGATCTACCTTATCATTATGTCTTCTTTATATCTTTCAAATCGAGAATGATCCTGTTGTCTGTTGTATTTCCGTCTAACCAATCCCCGTTTCTCTTCTGTTGATTCCATCGCAGTCGTAAAATTGTTTATGATGCATTGTTTGTTAAAATGTGTAATAATTGATTTTCCCAGTCGAGACGGTTGCAGTTGATACTGCTACGATGTCTGTCAGCTTTTTTTGTAGTGATTGAAAAAAATGTCGATTGTATTGTCTGAATTAGATAATAGTTGCATTCTTTTAACTTGTTAATGCTCTATAACTATGTGACTTAATCTGTAATTTACTATCTATTTTCCGTTTATTTGATTCCTGATTTTAGACCGTAATAGCTGTAGAAAATAAGATTTTTTTAGCAAAAGTAAATCTATAAATAAAAGTTAATTGAAAAAATAAACTGATCGTTTTATCCTGAATGTTAAAAAATACGCTTTAGCCCTTTCTTTCCAAAACTCGGTTTCATAAAAATGTAGATTTTTTTTTTCGGGCATGAGAAAAATCGGTTTAAAACATTATTATATTAATATTATACCATTAGTATTGAAAATAATAATATTTATTGGTATTATTATGATGATATTATTGTACTAATATCATTATTAATCGCTTGCTAATTTTTTTATAATCGCCGTAAGTCAAATAATGGCTTATAAAATCGGATGAAATTGTTACTTGATTACCTGCTGCCAACTTTTTTTCGGTTTTAGAACTTTTCTAAACCGAATCGATGAAAAATATTTATGAAATGATATTTTGTTTTCACTACTAAACGCATAAGCGTAACTTTCGTGATATTTTTTTATTAATCATTGGTTCTTTAGTACCTAACTTACTAATTTTTCACTTTCTTAAATCTCATGATGTCGATTAATGGCTTATATAATCGGATGAAATTGTTACTTGATTACCTGCTGCTAACTTTTTTTCGATTTTAGAACTTTTCTCAGCCGAATCGATTAAAAATATTTATGAAATGATATATTGTTAGAACTACTAAACGTGCGCACAGCCATGACTTTCGCGATAGGGGACACGTGCAATGATTTAGTTTCAATATGTATGTTTCCCAAAACAGGAAGTGGATTGAAACAAATGAATTTATGTTATGAGTATCTTTTTTCAAAAATTTTTGGAGAATATCTTGTTTACTTTTGAAATTTAAAAAAAAGTTAAATGGTAATGACCAACAAACCAGTACATTCAAAAACCATATTTAAATAGTGAGGTAAAAGTAAAACTCCTTTTAAATCAGAGATATATTGGCGTAATAAATTGCTTAACTCGAAATATATGTCGATATATTTCATTCAGGACTATAACAAGAAATATTATGTTGTTGATATTATCATTCCTTTCAAATAAAAATTAATTTGTTCAGTTGCCTCGGAAAGTTACAGAAATAGAAAGCACGCTATCAGAGACAGCTTTTATAGAATGCAATAAAATTTTTATATATTAAGTATGTTTTAAAATATCCCGCACTATAAACAGCGAAGCCATAAATAAAAATATCTTTGTGAACTGTTTCTGTAAATGAAGAGTTGTCCACCTACGAAGTATAAATAAAAGAAGAACCGATTTTTCCATGTTTGAAAGATTCCAATAAAACAGTGCACGGACAATATCTGTAAACTTGAACTATAAATTCTATCTCGACCGATTACATCACTGACACCTGTAGGGCTGATATTCACGTGAGCTATTTGAGCAGTTGTCGTTTGCATTGAATCACATTCACAACAGTGTTTCGACGTGGCTGCTGAGAAATGTCATGAACCCCTACGTTGCCTAGCTTCCCTTGGCTCAGCTGCGAAATCACGCTGCCTTTACACAGACTTGGTCGTAAGTTAATCCCGTAGCTGAGCAAATTCTCTAAAGGTAAGAAAGTTTTTTCATGCTGAAAATGCGAAAGCTTAAGTCGCTTGCTTAATATCTAAATTGGATCCAAAGGATTAGATAGTCTTTTCATTATCACCTTGATATATTGTTAAAGTTTGGCATAAGAGCAGAGTTTGCAGCTTTATTGTAGATTCTTTTATATTTTTTTATGAGCTTTGCATCGAATTACCAGACTGCAGACTTCGTAGTCAAATTTATATATTTGAAGGATTTCTGAAATTATTTCAAATGTGTTTCAGTTTTGTATTATTTTATGAGTCATTATATTGTAATATTTTCACCTCAGTTGAAATATTTAATTAATATTGTTGACTGAATTTCATGATAATTTAGAAACGAAATCTTAATAAAAATAGTTAATTGGTGAAAAAATTGTGATGAAATGTTTTGTTTGTTGCTTATTTAACAATAATTGGACGCAGTTGTGCAATTGAGACCCAACTATTATTTTGTGGGTTTCAGCTCGCGATTGGAAACTGTGTCTTAGAGTGCAGTTAATTGTACAAAATTAAATCAACTGCAATACACTGCGCAAAGTAATGTAATTTATAAATTTTTGGAAAAATGCAGAATTAGAATTTGTTCTGTAATGTTTTGCGAAAAGTCTGTTATCTCAAAATGTGTTCTTTGCATTTGGTCCGCAATTTACATCAAGCTATCCATCAGTTTAATATTAAAAAGACCTAGCCGATTTGTGACTATATTGCATTTTTTTTTATTGAAAATCTTAGTTGTTTTGTGTTTCCAAATACTCCGTTGTTTTCCTACTTGGGTAAATTAGATAAGTGTACTCATATGTTGGTATGTGTGCTTAACAGGGGTGTATGGTGCTGGGATGCACTGGAACGGCATTCCGGTGCTGCTTTTTTAAAAAGAGAAATAAATAAGAAAAAAAATGTGAAAACGTCCTTAAAACAGCGCGATTTTTGTCACTCAGGTTAGAGCGTTCCGGCACTGCTTTTAGAGCGTCTCGGAACTGCTTGTTTCGAGACTACACCACTGGTGCCTAAGAAATACGTTTTACTATACAATGGGATGGATACACCAACACCACGTGTCAATTTTATTTTATTAGTTTTGAAGAGGAAAAATTAGCTTTCTAATTATAATTGCATTTTTGAATCATTGCCAGTGCTCTTTCTAGTCTACGAGATGCAAAAGAATAAACTAAAAATGAATAATCCACTTCGTGGAGAATCGTTGCGTCTCTGAATCACTCACTGATAAGCTTACTTGATATGATACTTTTTACATGTTCCGAAAAGTTTTCCTACCAGCACCGTTCATCTTTCCACCATTCTGAATGAGGCGTCAAAAAAATGTCTCATATTCAAAGTATGTTTTCTAAACATCTCTTTTCAACCATATTATTCATTCCTGATTATCCATATTATTCCTGATAATTCCTGGTTATCGAAAATTATAAAAGTATAAAAAAATATAGTTTGTATGAGAATTCGGATGTATCGAAGTTGTTCAGAAATCGACAAATACATATTACCTACTAGTCTTAAAAGTCGAAACTTCTAAAACAAACATTTCAAAGTAGAAACCCCACAGACAAGGCTTTCGCGGACCAGCAGGTAATAAATACAACACGTTCTAAGGTTTTCAATTAGAATTTCGACCCTTAAATTTTAAAAATATTTTATTATACACAGTGAATACAATTTAGATATAACTCCATAATTTCAAAATACGGTAAACATTGTAAGTCGAAAGAACTGAAGTTGATGAAGGTTTGCAGACTTTAAATCTCAGAAGAGAAGTTCTCGTTGCTTTTTTTTGTTAAAATAAATTTTATAAAATCAGTTTGTAGGAATATTTAAATGAAGATAATAAAAATCTATGCAATTATTGATTTGAAGGCAAAAATTCAATGCTGAATGAAATCTGTATATGCTTGAATTTTGCAAACGGTTTACAAACAGGTTTTGAAAATTTGTGTGTTAAGTTAATTCAGTGTGAGGAAGAACTTAATGGTATGAGAAATTATTTGCGCAAATGAAAGGAATTAAAATGTTCAAAAAAAAGATATTTTCGAATAAATATATTTCGGAGAATAATCAATATTCCATGACTCCCATCTCTCAAAAACTATAGCCGAACAAGACAAATGTTATTCCATTTAATGAGATTTACGTCGCATTTTATCGCTTCTCTCTACATACCCCTTCTTATTCACGTATTGAATTGCAAATACTATAATCCCTCTATTCGAGCTTAATACAGTTTCTTTGTCCGTAAATAAATTTTTAAAGTTGTTCTCATAATATTGTTTTAAGTACCAGTTCAATACATTTTTGATTAAAACAGCCAGATATATTGATTTAAAAAAATCAATATATCTGGCTGTAAACCCATAATAACCCATCTCTGAAATTGCTTTGTTGCTTTTAAGATTTTTGAGTTAATCATCTCTTTAAATTTGCAATAAAAACAAAAATATGATGATGATGAAGTGCATGGTCAGATTCCTCCATTTTGAATTTTTGTTTAGTCAAAATGGAGGATTTTATTATTTGCTTTGATAGTTAAGTTTTGTTTTGTGGAAATATTTATGTTTTGTTTTTCACAAATTTTGTTTTGAAACTGGATTTAACGGAGTTATTCTCTTTAGGGTGTGTTTTATTTTTTAATATAGTCAAATGATTTTATCATGTTTATCAAATAAATTGAGTCTCCGCGACTTATGACTAAGTTCCATTCCGATTATTAGGTCGTAAGTCTGATTTATAATTTTCAACACTATTTTAATTTAAACGGGTTATAAAAATTATGCATAAAACACAAGAATTCAATTTATGTAGTGGAATTATTGCACATAATGTGAAAAATACATAACATACACTCTGTTGTAAGTGCTGTAAACAAAAATGCAGCTTGAAATTACGTTTTATTTTGAAATTCGAATTTAATTTTTTGTGGTCGGAAGTGCGAATGTTCGGAGGTCGAGAATGTGTAAATTATTTTATTTTATTTCGAACATCTTGTTATAAGGTATTTCTAAAAATCCAGTTAATAGAAATCTAAATCAAAAAATATTTCCCTTAAATTTTTTATCACATACAAACCTGGATTCTTGACTTCAAAATTTAGTTGATCTTTATTTCCACTCTATTAGCCTCATGGAAACCATTTTAATTTTTCTACTATTATATAACAATCAAATATGGACTCAATTATTTAAAATTGCAATTAATAATAGAATAACAAGTTTAAACCCTTAAAATCTCGATTTTTTAAAAATTGATTTAAAAATGTTTTCTGACTTTCATTTCTTGACTAAAGCATCGGAAAATATTTTTAAAAATTCCTATTTTGTTTAAAAAAACAGTTTGTTACCAACTGACAACACTAGGCTTTATTTCAGAAAAAAATTCCTTGATAAAATTCTATAACATTAAATACAGATGAATTTTAAGAACTAGTAATACGGATAAGGAACTTCCTTCAACATTGTGGAATAAAATATGGCATTCTCAAGCGTTTAAACAAAACAGAAAAAGATGCAGCCTCAAGTGAAAAACGACAATTTTTTTTAATTTTTTTTATCAGCACTCAGGCTGCCATCTACATGTTATAAATTAGTTTAATGAAATTTTCAATCTGTATCCTATTGATAACAATAGGCATTTGAGCTTTAGTCTTATTCTTACGACTTTAGAAGACAAAACTGGGTATGTTGCTTAAAGGCAACACTGGGCATTTAAAGGTTAAAGCACTGGATCAGTACTCAAAGTCACATTATGTCTTACATAGCAAAAGCATTCAGTGTATATTGTTTTAGCAATAGACAATCGATTCCTATTTTTTATTAAGCTGTTCTGTAGAAACAGTTCAGGAAGAAGCTTATATCAAATAATAAGATAGAGAACGAATACTTAAAATGTTATATGTGAAAGTACTATGAAAGAATTGTTTCCCGAGGAAAACGAAATCCGAACATTAAGCTTGATAAATGTGTAGGTTGAAATGTGTTGGCTTTCTTTTGTGGAAAGACGTTTTCATTATTGTTCTTTTCTGCCATGAAACAGAAAAATTTATGACTGTTTGGAAATTTCACGATGAAGAAAATACTATATATATATATATTGATGTCAAGCACTAACATAGCGTTCTGCTTGAGAATGTTCAGTGACGGATAAGTTGTTATGTTCGCTATAATATTATTTACGAGCAATTTCCCTTGAATTTTATTTTCCTCAGTGTGTGGGCTCACTATACCATTACATTTTCATTTCATTCAGTTATACAAAGATGATTCGGATATTTTTAAACAGTATATTTTTATAAGTAACGATCTTGTTTTTAGTGCATGATGACATTTTCCTCTATTATGCAATAAAAAATATCATTTACGAGAAAGTATTCTTTTGAAAAGAATTCTGTCATAATAAATTATTGTCTCTGGTATGAAAGACAGTAATTAACATACAACGCCGTGATATACTTCCATCGCATTCGTATCCAAACTGTAGAAAAAAAGAAAGAGAGCTGTGTTTGTTTTAGTAGCTGTGTTTTTTCCTGTAGTTTATGCATTAGAAAGAGAAAATACTTAATAAACCCCACGTGAATGATAAAGCGAAACAAAAATACTACTTTCCTCATTAAAATGTCATTTGTTTCTTTTCTTACAGAGTAAAAAGCTTTTATTTATTCGCGTGCTTTTAATATCAGTTTAACTAAACTCTCTGAGAACAAATTGCATGTCGCTGGAACATTTTTTCTGTGGTTTATAGATTTTGTATGGAAGCAAAAGAATGTGGAAATCTAGAATTAAGCAGAGAATGATACTGCTAAATTTGAATTCAAAATTTACTGCAGCAAATGAAACGCAATATAATATGCTATTGTGAAAAGGAATATGATAAACTTTTCAAAGAACGAAAAGAGCATGAAAAATTTAATCTGTCTTAGCTGTTATAAAAAAGAAAAATATTTCCAAGGTATTTCGAAAGAAGAATTTGCTTTAAATTTACTTAATACATAATTAAGTACAATTAGCATCATTATGTTGCCATAATTTCCTTCTCACAGTTTTCAGAATTCTTTTGTCCTGAAATTTGTGTAACATTAAATTAAGTAGCGTATTTTCCATATACCGTTTTGGCCTCATTAGACCTAAGTAACCCTTATTGTAATTTCTATAGTTACAGTATTTATTTTCATTGTTTGTAGTTTTTAATTAAGTAACTGAGTTTTTTAAATATAAATTTTATCATTAAATATTTTAAAGCTTATTCTTTTCACGAATTTATCAAAAAATGTAGCATTACTATATGAATCAATGTTTCTTGCAGATTTTGTTTCTAAAAATTAATTTAATTTAATTTTTACTTTTTTTAAATACTTCTAAATTGTAATTTTGTAGAAGAAAATTGTTACAAAATTTTCTATAAAAGAGAACTAGATAATTCATTTAATAAAATAAATGCAAGAAAGGAGGCCAGTGACATATGTAGTCCGATGCTGTAATATTAAAAAACATATAAATCCAACAGAATCGTACACTTCTTTTGTTGAAACTGGTAGCAAACGTATTGTCATCAATGGCAGTATTTAAAAACGACTGTTTTTTTTTAAATAATAAAAATATACAAATAAAAATTCTTCAAATAGCATTAAGAATCTATTTTTTAGATCTACAGTTCTAGAATTTTATGGTACTGTGTATGTGCACAAACCATAGATTTTTTAAGCAAACAATGAATGAAAATTCATGCTTACAGGTAATAAAGTGAAAATAAAATATACAATCTTTTTGTCAGTGAAATTCGATTATTCTGAGCAATAATGATATAATTTTTTAATAGTTATGGTGCCAGTCTACTTTATTGACTTGAAAGTACTATAAATCTATCGATTTCTAAAAATTATTTCACGCAAAATTTCTCTCCTTTTTTGAAATGGTGAAATTTCTAAAATGATTTCTAAATATTGAATGTCTTTGCACACCGAACTGTCACCACTCTTGTCATTGTTCGTCCTTATTTAAATAGATAAAACATCTTTCATATAAGGATATTTTGTCATTTGTATTTGTTGTTGCTATAAATATTTTATAAACTGAATTTAATTCAACCCTTTTTTCTTTGTTTTATTAGCAAACGAGTTTTGCTTGCTTTTGCTCTCCCAATATGCTATCATTGTTTGGGGAATCTCCATCAATTGTCGAAAATTACTTTATTTTGTCTAAATTTCAAATTCTACAACTGAATGTATCTCGTTGATCAACGATAGACACTTTATTTCTGCGATACACCCCCATTTAATTACTCTCTCAAACGTAACTTTGTTGTTAAAAGATATTCTGCGATGTTCGTAAATAGAATGGTAACAAAATAATTTTTAAAGGACTAAATCAGTTTATTTGAAAAATGCTGTTGCATTCCTTTCCTTTGTATGAAAGATTTCTTTAATCTGAGAATTCCACACATTTAAGGACTTAATTAAAGTAAGCAATTGCACGTTCTTTTAGAAAAATATATAATGATGTTCTTGTATTATGATTAAAAACACAAAACTTTACTTTCAAGAAAATGGCGAGACGTATGCCTTCATTTCAAATATTATTAGAATAAATAAAGACCCATTATCCTTTAATTAGTATCCATTAAGATGTTTTGACTTTAAACAGTGTTTGTGAGAGAAAGCGATTTTAAATGCCATTGCGTTTCCCTCCTTAATATTGATCGGTTTCTTGAAAATACATTTACTCGCCGCCTTAATGGTTTTCCTGCGACTAATCCCTAACTTAACGCATAAATATGCGATAAATTAAAGAATAGCTTCTGCATATTATGTCGCTATTGAGGAATGCATTCATAAATCTTTAATATTTGATCTGGTACTCGTAACTAGATAATTGTGAGTTTCGTAACCCTGGCGAATTCTTTTATAATAAATTTAAAACTAACATTAAATTTAAATTTATTTTATGATAGGGTTTAACATTTCGATCAATATGGTGGTAGCTCGTAGTAATTATCCACATCCTACTCTAATTAGAGTTGCAGTATCCCATGCAACTATTTCAATTTTTTCATACTGAGACGTGTCCACCGAGTCAGTCAGATAAACACAGCACAATAGATAGGAAATGCATTGGACAGAACTGGTAGAAAACAGAGCAGAAACAAGCCAAAAAATATTAAAGGATATAAAAAGATATTTACAACCCTCGAAAATTTCGTTTGGAAGAGCTGAAGTCAATGCAGCTCGAGGTTGGCACACGGCCAACTGATAAGAGTTTTCTTCTCCTTCTCTTCTGATGTGTTTTCTGCCCTTCTGATATATTTTTCAATACAGACATGACGAAAATATACCCGGTTTAATATCAATAAAGATGTGTAGTTAATATTCCTAAAGATAATTCAGATAAAAATCATTATAACTATGGTGACCAACTTTTTTCTAATGAAAACGAGGACACAAATAAATTGAAGATAAAAAATATCGTAAATTAAAGAAATATTTTATTCATTGCAATAATAATACAGAATAACTATATTATGATAAATGCATTTTAAAAATATCTGTAACTAAATTTATTGTACACTTTTAGAGGGAGGACAGAACATATATAAAAAGAGGACTAAGGAGAAAAAGCTCTAAAGGAGAACGGTTGCTCACCTTATTATAAGGAAAAAGAACGTGTTACTTTCAATGATAAATAAAAGAAATTCTTAATTTATTCAAGTAGGAAAATAGTGCTGTATTTAATGTGTTTTATTATACTATTAAATAACCATGTATATGAGTCATTTGATATGCAAGGTTATCGGTTTGACAGTCAACAAATGGGGGAGGGGACATTTCAGACAAGGTATTTTCAGAGCTCTCTCCTGCGGATAATTTGTTTAATATAAATAAATAGAGCAGAAAATTAGTTATTTAACGTATTTAAAATGCAGAAAATTTAATGTCTGCATGGAAATTGAGAATTTTGGACAAATAAATGTAAAATTGAACTCTTAAGGTGTGTTTTTCAACGTTTATAGAATACTTGTTGCAGCATTACCTGTTTCTTGGTTGACCAGCAAGCACTGAATCAATGTTATCTTTTAAATAATCTTTTGCGAAATTAACATCATTGATGAAAAGCGTCCGTTTGTAAAGATTATATTTCTTTACAGATAAAATATATTATGCAACTCGTAGTTTATGAGAGAGAGAGTATATGGAATAGACTAATTAGGAAATAATAGTTTACGATTTTATACATAATCGATGTTAATATCCATTGATGCTAATGGCTTATTTATATACTTAATTGAAATTAATGTGCTTACTGTTTTGCCTGGTATATTTTTAATTATAAAATAACTAATCTATACTTAAGGTATATATAACATGACACAGCATTTTACCTTCACGTAAATTATGTAAATGTTCTTTCATTGATAATATCGGTAGGTGTGAATGGTTTTGCTACCAATGATTAATATTTTTGATTGCACCTACAGCTTTTCCTTGGTTAGATACATAACAAAGGTTATTTAAATAAATAATGAAAAGTTCAGACATTTTGACTTTAAGATTTCAATCGACTTATTCTGAGATTTTAAAATTTTCAGCTTTCTTTAAACCTCTTAAGCAAATTTTGCCTTCAGCATATTTAGATTTCATCTATTGGAAAACATTTTTCGATGTTTTTATCAATAAATTATCAAAAAGAAAAAATCCTTAAACTCATGATAAGAATATACCAACTACTAGTGACTTCTTCAGACGGAACCTCATGGCAGTATTCACATCAGTTATTATGTTTCATTAGAAATAAGCTGTAGTAATTCTGCGTTCTTCAAGTAACTTCTTACAACTGCATTTATTTTTTTCTCCATACTGATTGTAGCAAGAGGACCATATTCTGAACTACAATTAAAATTTTGTTTAATAACTGATCATTACGAGAGTACTTTTAGAATTGAATAAAAAAGAAAGAATTCAAAAGGTGTGGTACAATTGCAAGCTTTCTGTTTTTTCCCCAAACTTCTAAGCCTTTTGCTCATAAGTTACTTCTGCTTTATAAAATTCGATTCAATTTACTAACTTTTCCCCATAAAACCCATTTTATATATAAAACTAGATTTCCAAGCTTTCTTCCGGCAATTGCCTGAAAATTCCATGCTGTCCCCAAAGAGGTAACGTCATGTATTGAGCTGTCCAAAACCTTTTACTTACCTTTGGATTTCGAAACATTTGAGTGCTCTTTTCGCCTCCTAAATTGATTTATGGGTCTCAACCCTCCCAAACAACCTGAAAGACGTTTTTCCTGCAACAATCTGCTGAAGACTTGACGGAATAGAGCGAACACCTCGCTTCCCGACTTCCTCTTTTATCTTAGCTGCTCACCATCCTGCCTTTTTCTTCTCTTCCCAGAAAACATCTCACGCCTTCTCACCCCTACGCCCCCGAAAGCAATCTTGGGGCGAATAGAACCGAGCATTCGATGCTCACCTCTTCTTTCTTTCTGTCGCTTTTGTCGTTATGTGCGCAGTCGGTCTTCGTTTTCTTTCCGAAGTAACTTTACCAGTATTGACGTGCTCAGACTTCCTTTGTAACCCAGTAAGCCGAGAAGTTCTCTTTTTCTTAATGGTGGATAAGAAATACCCGCCATTTCTTGGGAGTTAACTACCTTCCTTAAGCGTGTGCGATGGGAAATGTCTTTTTTGCGTGGGCTTTATGACATTTTTATTTTATTTCTAAGAAAGGAAGATTAAAAAGGAAGTACGTATTAAAAATCACTGAAACGTTTTCAAAGTCTACTGACAAAGAATTCAATGAGCAAAATAAAAAACGAGTAACAATCTATACCGATCTCAGGTTACTTTAATTATTATCTGAATAATTCATGATTGGCAATTGTTTATGAACGAACTGCAGACTTTCTATTTTGAGCACAAACTAGAAAGAAAATGCGTTACGACATTTTTCTATAGCAGAATATGAATACTTCTTAATGGATGTCAAAATTATATAACTAAATTTGAATAGATTGATTTTTCCATTTTTATACAGTTATTGTTTGCGCGTTTGTTGGTGTAATTTTTATCCCTGAAGAGAACAAATTACTGCAATCATTAATTACCACTAGGAATCCGAGGGTATGAAATTATAAGCACAGTCTGTCATGTCGTCTGATTTGAAAGAATACCCGAGCGCGACTTTACTTTCTCATGTGTTTTATTTTTGATTCTACTTATGCGTATATCAGTTTGTGCAAGAGCCCTCATCATTTAGCTTCTTTTAAAGAGAAATTGAAATTCAACTCACTGAAATGCCGACAGCTTTCTGAATTGTAATGGGATTCAACTGGATTTTTTTAAAAGTTGCTCTATATATCTGGCTTTGAAGTTATGAAAGAAAAATTCCGCTGAGTCTCGCACATGCGCAGTAAAAAATTATTTAGTCCAAACACTCATATTTCCTGTAATATTCAACGTATTTACTTCAAAGTTTAATACAATACTTTTGCAA
>BGPR01001568.1:111872-241169 GCA_013235015.1 Araneus ventricosus
TTGGGATTTTTTAAAGAAACATTTATATCTTCCCGAATATTTGTGATATGCTTACGAAAATACAAGCAAATATTATACGCATTAAACTATAACCTTTGATAAAAGTTACATCTCGTTATCAGCTTTCTGTGAAACAGGATGGGTGAAACTCCATTTTCGTCTTCATCCCTTTCTGGTGGTCCCCCTAATTGCCCTCGTGACCGAATCTTCACTGTAATATGTATATGATACTCTATTGCAGGGATGGCGAACCAATGGCACGCGTGCCATTGATGACACGCGGCACAATATTTTGGGCACGCCACCGATCACAAAGTTCACTGTGAAGCATTGACGGTACTATTTGACGGCACGTCTATGACCTCATTAAACATTTTTTTAGAAAAAATGGCACTTTGATACATAAAGGTTCGCCACCCCTGCTCTATTGAATATCACACGATTCTCCAGAATTGATTTCGAAACATAGTTTTCGTATTAATTGCAAATTTCTCGCATTTTACGAAATGTTCCTTAACTTTTGTATGCCAGTGTATACGGCCAATATCTAAAGTACATAGTGCAGCTTGTAACCTAATTAGTTTTATAAACAATCATTATTTTTTCCTGTATTATACAGAAATGATGAATCCTCAGCAAGTTTGTACAATACATCCATTACGTTAATTCGAGAATCTCAATGCTGTGTTTAGATCTCTTCCTGAACTTTTTCGTACATATGGCTGATTTATTTTCCTAAATAAATATTTTTTCACATAAATAAGAAAAATATATTCCTCAATATCTAAATTTGACTTCCAGAAATCCATATTACACCGCGTGGCTCGAAATAGTAGAAGAATGATTTCTCGTTCAGAAAGTAAAATTCGTTTTATAATGAATTCTTTTAAACAGTAGGGTTTTTTTTAAGATCCAGTAAAACTTTGTAAAATCAACTCACTCTGTGAAGGATTAACTTTTCAAGTGTTTCACAAGGAAAAAAATGGATTTGTGGTAAATTGAAATTAATTAAATTGTAAATTGCAGTGTAATTAATAATAAGTTTTCCACTTCCAATAAATTGAATTTATCAAAAATT
This sequence comes from Araneus ventricosus, assembly GCA_013235015.1. NCBI lineage: Eukaryota > Metazoa > Arthropoda > Arachnida > Araneae > Araneidae > Araneus > Araneus ventricosus. The sequence continues at coordinate 112,951 of BGPR01001568.1, forward strand.
TACTAGGTAGCCAGCTTTCTCATTTTATAAAATCTATTTGGAGTATAGTGATCTTTAATTTCATTATATTTTTCATTCGACGCATTTCTTTTATGTCAAAAAATAAGCGTATTTTAAATCTTGTGTCATTAACTAATTAGATTCAGGATTTCTTATCTGTTTGTGAATCTAAAATAAAGTGAATTGTTCAAATAATAATTTATCTGCCATGTTATAATTTCTAGAAAAAATTTGTAAATTCTAACGACTTTTTTTTCTTACTGAAAAAATGCTTTTTAACGCAGTTCTAAAATATCTTTTCCACACAAACTATAAAAACATTATGTGGGGAAAATTACATTAAAAGAATTCTTTGTGATCATCCCATTATTTGTAACTTAGGCTTTTCGTAACATTCGACAAACTCAATTATCTGTTCATTACTGAAGCGGACTGAAAGAAATACAGAGTACTAGATTCTCCGGGAAAACATCTGCAGTTTCCACATGCTGTCTTATATCCGTGGCTTAAAATGGCGCTAAAGGTTTGACATTTCTGGAATTCCATTTTAGCTTCCGTTGCTGAGTTCTATTGTTGGGCAAACTCTACGCTGGGACACAGATCGATCGCCGCAGCTTGTGCGTGGGTGTCTGCGGCAAGTTAATACGTCCTTTCTTGTTTACCTGGACACTGTCAACAGTGGGGGGAGTTAAACATTAGATATTAAGCCTGCGTCTTCAGAAGCAATAAGTGTGATAGCGATCTGTCGTCTTGGAATTTACATACGTAGGTGGGATAAATAATTGGAGAGAAAATAATACGTGTCACAGAGGCGCGATATTAAACTTTCTAATCAATATCTATCAATTCTATTTGTAAGTGATAAAAGACTTAGTGTTTAAGAAAATTGAAAAAGCTTTCTAAGTCTGATTGTTTTATTTATCCATAAGCACTTTCTAATTTCATACTTAATGTCTTACCAATTAAATCCTTAATATTCACCAGATTCAAGAGAATTGGGAAACTTCTTGGAGTTTGTAAAGTATGATGCTACACTTGTAGTTTTCATCTTTTTTTTTTTGAGTTCCTGCTAAACTTCTGCATGAGGTAGTAGGGATTTCTGATGCTCATCGCTGGATAGCATTATGTGTCTTACTCGAATTTAATTTCTTTCGAGACGATTAGTAAATGGTTTTTGTATTACTACTATCTAGAAAACTGGAAAGTTATGTCTGATAACATACAAATACAATTTGTTGCGGTACTTCAGACTGAATAAGTGAGATTGATTCAGACTTTCATCAGTTTGGTAGTTTGGAAGAAACTTTGCAGGAAAATGTATGGTCCCAAAAAAGTGTAGATAAATCAATTCCGCAATCACTACTCCAGATTCATACCGAGGTAGTTTTGCTGTTTCTCATTCTGTTGCTTTTTAGAAAGCAATGAGTTTGACTTGGAAGACAGAATTCTTGCTATTCAATTGTGCCATCCATTGTGATATTAGTTTAAATTTTAAAAGATGCGAGAGGTGTTTCCGATGTGGTCGAATTGAATCCACTAGTAAAAATGGATGAGTGGTCAATTTATTCATAGTTATTTACATTTACTCTATTTTCCAAGTCATATTGAGTTGGATGGATGTTAGTAAATTTGCATGTTCGTATTCCTCAGAACTGAAAGGCATTTCATAATTGTAGTTCTCTATGTTGAATCTTGACTCTCTGACGAAAATCGTTTCCTGTTGTGCTTTTATATGTGAGAAGGGCGAAGTTCTTCTATTGATGAAGTGTTATACGCTTCTGTGATGTTTAGGAAGTATTTATCTGGATAGAGTAGAGGATTTGTGTTTTTTCTTAGCCGTAAAGGGATATGCCCAAGCTGCTGTTCCATTTAGCACCATTCTTTCAGCGACAGTGTAGAAAAGTTTAAATTTAAAATCTTTGCTGAGTCCCCAATTATTTCTAGCTATTTTCATAAATAAAACAAGGACTAATTTTAAAAGTATGTTTCAGATTCTTCTATCCCTCATAAAGACGCGTTCTATTTTCTCTCTGTGCACAACTGTTTGATGATTAGATTCAATAATGAAAAAGAAAGCTTTATTTTACACTTTTACACTGTGGAAGTCAATTTACCGATAAGGAATCTGATAAGTGTTTGCTGTAATATTTTTAAAAATCTGCCACATGACCACCATTGATAATTATTTTTCTAATACAATATATTCTAAACAGGATCTGTTGTTCGTAATTCTATAAAAAAAATGTTTTTGGTATTTTTTGAACATTTTTTCACGTAGAAAAAGTGATGTTTATTTACTATTATAACGGTAAAAATATTAGACTTAAATGTTACTTTGCTTTCCTTATTTCTTTCATTCTCTGACTCTTTGATCATCAATTCCAGTTTTAGATTTTTTAAAATGTTTCATCAAATAGAATTGACGGTATTTACACAAGCAGTATTTATAAAAATGACGCAACAGAATATCCTTTGCTGTAAAAGGAAAAGCAATCATAAAAAAGTTTAAATGGGTTGTAAAGTGTTTTTATTTTCTATATTGTATCTCAGTAAATCATCATCAAAATATATCACAGAAGGCGTAATTAGAGTCAGATATCTATTTAACTGCAGTTTCCAGAAAGACTTAAAAATAAAAAGGCATTAAATAACTTTTACGTTTTATAACTACTCTAGAACATAAAATAAGCTAACTTAACCATTATGATGTGTACGTAGGCAAGCTATTATTCTTCAATACAGTTACTAAAATAAATTATATTTTATTTTGCCTGTGACAGATTTATTTTTCTCTTTTTAGTATTACAAAATGGATTAAACTTGTCAAATTAAATTAATTCAAAAAGGTGTCTTAGCTTCAGATGGTATATTTAAAAAATTAAAAGATTCAAACTGCAAAATCTAGTTAAATTTCTTGCAAATACTAGAAAATATTATAGAAAATTCTATAGAAAATATTATAGAATATTCTAGAAAATATGAAATTTCCAAGGAATGCTTCCAACGGTGATAATTTATTTTTGTTTTTTTGTAAACGTCAAAAAAAATAGTGTATAATTGAAATTACTACTAATTTTGCATAACATGTCTGTATGGAGATTGAAAACAGTTTATTGATTAGAAACAATTGAGAATATTTATAATCTTAACCTAGGGTCAGAAAAAAAGTAAGCGTTTCATGGATTAACCCCTTAAGGATCTTTTTTTTTTTTTTGCTCTGTAATAAGATGACCCCTCCTGTTTTGGAAAGGGGCTGTCGTTTTCATTCATCTAAGAAGGCATAGAATATTTGAGATGCTTATTGATTCTACGTAATTTTTGTGTCAAATTATGAAGCTAATTAATGATTAAATTTTAGTTTAAAAGCCTAAAAATGCGATAATTCGATGCATGTCAATATGACAGGCGCAAGACTTAAGGGGTTAATATATATGAATCTAGAAATACGGGCTTCGACTTTCGCTTCCAAAGACCCCATTATCATGAAAGTCATCTCTTTTTGCCGGATTCTGCTATCAAAATCATATACAATACAAAGTCTTAACTTAACTCGCTATGTTCTATGTATTATAGCGTTATTTTGTTGTTCTGAAATTATTACAGTCGACATGAAACATCATAAATAAACTAGCGAATACTTTATATAGAATGAGACCTTATTGACTTTCACTATTCAAGTCATGCTTCTGGCCCTCAAGTGGCAGATAATGCTACATATCTTGACTCGATCGTGGCTAAGAAAAAACATTTCGGTTTTAATGATAAAAACCGGGTATGAAATATTCAGTTGATAGTATCAACGAAACTTGCTACGGAGTGATATTATGTGCTTTCCTTTCCACCATCCTGTATGGCAGCATCTGTTAAAGAATTTATCAGTAGGTAGAACTGAATAGCTTAGAAAAATATGTTGTAATTAACATAGTTAGCCAATTCTAATTTTAATAATATAACAAACCATATATTTTATTATTACGAATGAATTTAGTTTTGATAATTGAACACTACATGTGCCCTTCAAAATAAAAGTGTTACCTCCACCTCTCAACATTACGTTTATGGGTCGTTTATGTGAAATGGTATTTTCACATTATTTTCCATCACCTTATCATTCATATTTCACATTGTATTCCGTCGAAATTTTATTCACAGTTTACTAGCACAAAATAGGCAATAATAAACATAAATGACAAGAAAAAAAAATCTTCAGATCAGACTTACGCTGAATACAGACATGTTTCATTCTTCGCACAAATATGCGCACTGGGAAAAAAAGAACTTAGCTCAGTAAGTGAATAAATGATAAAATTAATACTTCACAAATAATTGCAAAATTTTTACATCTTGATTCTGAAGCTTATGATTTGCAGACATAACTTTTGTATATTAACGTAGAACTACGTGTTGGGTTAACACAATTGATAGCACTGGTAAAGCACGCATCGCTGTATTTGTATTTTTGTTTTAAGAGTTGTGAACCTGGTATTTTCTACTAAAGTAGTTCCGATGTAAAAATTCACGGATAATGCATTTGTAAAATAAATGTCTCTTTTCAGTTTTGTAAAGGAGTTATTTTTTGATTGAATCTACTTTCTGTTGAGTCAGGAACTCAGAAGTATGTTTACTTAACTCTAGTGAATTAACATCTTGAGCAGTTTTACTTTTTTAAAAGGTGAAACATTAATTAAATTTAGCAGAGATTTGTTTGAAATCTTGGTTTGCTCCAACACTACGTTCCTCCCATTTGGGTCTCAGGAAGGAAATTGATTCACACGTCAAAACGCCACAAAACTTGGTATGGGAGATCCTCTATATCTCGGTAACTACATATGTTAAAAACATAACTAATGTCTTATTTTATAGATAAAGGGTAACAAAAAAAGTTACAAAAAAACTTACTTAAACTTAAAGGCCTACTAGAAACTTCGAGAAACAAAAGAGTCACGCGAGTGAAGTAGTCCTACGCCTTTAACATCAGCGGCTGTTTGAAAAGACAGCCTCCCGTTATTTTTTTTTTAATTCTGTGTAAACTTCAAGTTTTAAAGCAATAAATTTAAAATTATACTTAAATCCGATAATAAAATGGAAATGTACTAACCACTCACTCTATGGCAAAGAAAATGTGCAAATATTTAAAAACTCGGTGTTTTTTTCTCCCAAAATAATCATTATCTTATGCTGACATCAGTGGCGAATCCAGGATTCAGGTCTGGAGGAGGCTGAGCCATAAAAATTTTGAATCGTAGTGACGAATGTCGAACCTCATGGCTTATGTAAACCAAAACTCTTTAACTTGACCTCACTCTTTCCTCACCTGACAATAAGAATCATAAAAAACACCTCACTCTTTCCTCACCTGACAATAAGAATCATAAAAAACACTGCAATACTTTCGATAATTTAATAAAAAATACAATGAAATAACTAGCCAAAAAATGTTTTCGACGGCGTCAAGTGCTACATGTACAAGTGGAATTACTAGAAAAATAGGAAAATTTTCTGCCTATTAAACCAGAAAGCAATGTTGTCACAATTTCATTATTTTTTTAAAAAGAAAATTAAGAAAAAGCAGTTGTAGTGATCTTAAATAAAATCAAGAATTTTAGTTTCTTGGGGGGAGCTGCAGCCCGATAGTCACCCCCTGGATACGCAACTGGCTGTCATGATTTAAAAAATTCATTCCTTGACCTTTAATCAGCATAATTTATTCAATTTATAATTCCTATGGTAATCACGGAGCTTCATTCAATGAAACAAAGACAATGTCCTGGGCTGGACATTCACGAAAATCGATCGTCATTGTGAAAAACCTATGAGAGTTGGAGAGGTGTGTTTGGAAGTTTGGATTTCCAAACAATCGCGATATCCAACCGCTCCATTTGGAGTGCCGGGCCATAATGCTGAAATGCGACCGGTGTAGATATGAGGCTGTCTTGCTCTAGTGGAAATCGAAGCAGGCGAAAGAGATGTGCAGTAGAGGATCGCAGTGACCCGTAGTGTATGGGTTTGCGCGGAGCGGCCGTGAATGACCTACCTAAATGGATGGGTTGAAAACTGGAATGGTATGAAGTGCCACCACGCCATTTGCGTGGAGTGGACCGATCGTGAATAACGGGCTTTACTCTTGATAACGCAGTGTTTCCTCGGTCACCTCACAATTTAATTATTGGCTGCTTACGAATTAAATGCGACCTTATAAAGAGACCAGCACTAACTGTACTTGCAGTTCACAAATTTTATAAAACGACAAATGAAAACATATTACTGCTTTCTAGTAGTATATTTTTTAAATTTATTTCATAGTGTAATTCGTGAGATGATGTAGGATTCAAAAAAGATGAATTTTTCCATTTAACTTTTTATGAAATTCGTAAATTTTCAAAGAAAATTTTTCTAGCTTTAAAATAGTGAAGATTTTCTACATCCGATAATGCATACTTTGATACTACCAGTTTTGATAATTTTTTTGTTTCCGTGCCACTTAGTAAAATTGTGCCTCCTTTTTTTTTCAAAGAACGAGCGTACGGAAAAAAAATCGAAAGAGTTTATTTTACTTTCTTCGAGGGAAGTCTATCGCGCAATAAATCAGAAACAAGCAAAACAGCAGAATGTAAAAGTAAATATTATGAACTTGTCAGTACTTTCACTTATTTTCCATTTGATATTTTTGCGCTTTGTTGCTAAACAAGAATAAAAAAAATTTTAGCAATCTGTGAGATTGCGTTTCATTTTAGTTTCTGTTTTTAACGACAAGTTTCTATTGCGAAATATGTCTGTTCACTATATATAGACAAATTTGTACATTTGTTGATTCTTTATCAAATTTAGGGTCAGAGGTAAGAAAAATGTATCGATCATAGGATGAGATTTCATGTTTTTGACCTTCGTATCCACACATGTCGGCTGCCCGCCCAAGGTCGTTCGATTCTGCAATGGACAATCTACAATCGGAATAACAATCTGCTTTCTGGACTAATGCAGAAAAACAGGCTTCAATTATCACTAAATTATCTTTAGATATGGGAGCTAATTATATACAACAGAGGCTTGGGAATTGACCGAGTCAAGGTTATTCCACCGTTTCGTGACACAGGAGATCACTGCTTCTGTGTGCTACACTTGAATATCTTGTTTCTTTAACTATTTCTTATAACCAGTGGCGAATCCAGGGGGGGGCTATCGGGCTACAACAACCCCCCCAGAGCCAAGCCAGAATTCTTGATATTATTTAAAGTCATTAAAACTGAGTTTTCTTAATTTCCCTCTTTATAAAAAATAATAAAAACGTTTTAACATTGCTTTCTGGCTTGGACAGGCTCGAAAATTTTCCTATTTTTGTAGTCATTCCACTTGTATTTGTAGCTTTGACGCGGTCGTAGACATTTTTTGGCTAGTTATTTAATTGTAATTTTTATTAAATTATAGAAAGTATCGTATTGTTCTTTATGATTCTTATTGTCAGGTGAGTAAAGTCTGTAAAGTTAAAGAGTTTTGGTTTGCTTTAGCCTTAAGGTTTGACATTCGTCACGACGATACAAAATTTTTATGACCTCAGGGCCGCGCCCCCCAGACCCGAATCCTAGATTCACCACTGCTTATAACCGAATCTGTTTACTTTAACAGACTACCCTGGTTATGGAACTAGTTAGGATATCGTTTGGTGTTGAGGATGCGCTCCCCCCGCATGAATTTATTTTCGAATTCAGCGCTAATGTGCAACGTTAAGTCTGAAAATTAGATGTGAATACAAAGAAAAAGTGCGTTCTCACTAAATACCCAGATGAGAAGAAAGATCGAAAACAAGCTAACCTAGCTTCATTTTAAATGTTTTTAAATGACTTGTAGTTCGAATGTGGTCATGAAGTACTGAAAATTAGATGTGAATACGAAGAAAAGGTGCGTTCTCAATAATTACTCAGATGAGAAAAAAGGGCGAAAACAAGCTATCCTAGCTTCCATTTTAAATTTTTTAAATGACTTGTAGTCCGAATATGATCATGAAGTACTGAAAATTAGATGTGAATACAAAGAAAAGGTGCGTTTTCACTAAATACTCAGATGAGAACAAAGGGCGAAAACAAGCTATACTAGCTCCATTTTAAATGTTTTTAAATGACTTGTAGTCCGAATATAGTTATGGAGTATCAAAAGCAATCACTAAACAGCAATAAATATGTCATATAATGTTTCTAGTTAAATTTATAAAATCCTCCACTCATTCGTCCTTGGGTCTTTTAATCGGGATTTCCAAAATCTTTGAGAAAAAACGCATATCCATTTTTCCCAGAAAACTTTCTGGGTCGTGATCACATCTAATAATAGAGTCTAAAGAATCTATTCTGGTACCCCCGGTTGGGTTGGGTTCCGTTGTTAACGTGGTAACCAACCCAACTCCCAACCCAACCGAGGGTACCAGAATAGACCCCTAAAATTCAGGATTGGTTAAAATTTTCGTAATAGTAGATGAAATTTTAAAAAGTATTTTACAGAATTATAATATTATTGAAACGAAATAGCTTGTATTTTGTAGAACACAAGCAAGTTATAATCTTTTAAATGACTTTTATATTTATTATTATGTAATAACTTTTTAATTTATTTTCAATAAACTTCCCGTTTTAACTACATAGACAGTATTGAATCATTCGCGCTTTCAAGGTTTGTAGATACAGCTTAAACATTCATAATTGATTTAGAACATCTTGGTACTTATATTACGATAACTTGCCTCTCACTTACCAAGAATTTGAATCCAGATATCTTGCCAACTATATTAGATTAGAACTGTAATCATTAGAATTCATATCTCTTTATATAATAAATCATCTTCGCTGTTATTATCATAGAGCCTGTCTAAAATTAGTGAAATTTTTCAAAATATTTAGACAAAAAACCCATTTGTATTCATTATTTAACTCTTTGGCCTACTAATCTATTAAACCTCCTGATTAGATGACTCATCCTATTTGGAATTTTTATTATTATTTCAATCCACATGAGAATGCGCAAAGAACATACGAAATACTCAAACGTGTACAAGTGATTTTTGTCTTTTAACCTTCCAACAGGCTCGCATATGCGGGAAATATTTCTATTGTGCATCGTATTGCATACGTATATTGTTCTTTTATAAATTTAACCTCCTGATTAGATGACTCATCCTATTTGGAACTTTTATTATTATTTCAATCCACATGAGAATGCGCAAAGAACATACGAAATACTCAAACGTTTACAAGTGATTTTTGTCTTTTAACCTTCCAACATGCTCGCATATGCGGGAAATATTTCTATTGTGCATCGTATTACATACGTATATTGTTCTTTTATAAATTTAGCCTCCTGATTAGATGACTCATCCTATTTGGAACTTTTATTATTATTTCAATCCACATGAGAACGCGCCAAAGAACATTCGAAATACTGAACCGTGTACAAGTGATTTTCGTCTTTTAACCTTCCAACAGGCTCGCATATGCGGGAAATATTTCTATAGTGCATCGTATTGCATGCGTATATCGTTTTTTATAAATTTAAGGGCAATTTTTATTTATGCAATCCTTGCTTAGTATAAAGCTAATAAATACGGATTTCATTAATAAAAGTTGCATTTATTCTCGTAAAACAACACGATAAAAAATATCTCCTGCATACGAGTGACCGCTGGAAGGTTAAATTAATAACTACTTTGACTTAATTACAGATTTAAATGTCTAGAATTCTATGCACGCGTCAGACAGGTTATTATATGCGAAGAAATTCAACATGTCATTATAGAGTTTTTAAACGCGCTTTCAATTGATGAAATCTACGCTTATTCTAAAAGTTTTGGAAGTTAAAAATTTACAGCAGATAATAAGACTGTGTAAACACTTGTTAAGTGTCGTCAAAATCAGTCATAAATTTCTCTGCTTTAACTACTGAACTGTATCTGGCTCAAGCTTTGATATGTGTTGTCATTTTTAAAAGCCAATTTTCCAGATATAAATATTCTCCTTTTCGGTTAAATTTTTCTTAGTATCTTTCTAAAAAAATATCTGATATTTTATTTAAACAAATCAGTAAAGAAAATAAACAATAACTCTGCTAGAGCAAAAATAGCATGCGAAATACAAATGAGTGAAAAATTCGGCTATCAGTAAGAATCAGAAAAATAAAATGCATCCCTAATCCATTAAGTTGTCTCTTTTTAAAATTCTTTTCATCAATTCATGTTCGTGGATACGATGAAAAAAATTGATGTGTAATCCTAACGAACATCCGTACGCATATTTATCAGAGAATTATTTTTAACCCTGTCAAAACATGAGAAATAAGCTCTTTCAACTTTTCCCATCGTGATATTCCAGACGAAAGTCGAGCGCATTTGCCGGTATGGTGGTCACGTGACGTTTAATTGCCGCTGCGAGGCAATTCTTGCAAAATCTTCTTTCAGTACCTTTCCGTATTCCAAGGTGTGAGCAACGAAATTTTTCCACCGAAGAATAAGAAGCCGGTTGAAAGAGAGGTAGGTTCAAACATTAATATTTTATATAGTTGGTAAATAATAGAAAATAATTCTTTCCAGATCCGATTAGATTTTTGCCGATGCAAAATTTAATCGGATCTAACTTTTTTATTTTATCGCGAAAAAATGAAATTAGAATAAATTGGCGATTAATAATTGGAATTAAAAAATCTAAGTTGGGAATCATTAATTTAAAATTTCCAAAGAACGATTTATTTGTATTTAATATTTGATTAATAACTTGATGTCTAGCAAATAATCGCTTTTGAAACCTGCATATGGAGTTTTTGATCTACCGGCACTGTTTTAGAAATTCGTGTATTAAAATGGAGTATTTTTTCGCTTCCGTTCTTATAAATCTGAATCGTGAGAACAAGCAACATTATATACCTAAAGATCTTATTTATTTAAGTGCTGCGTTCTGAATTCAATAAAATTCAATAGATTAACTGATATAAAAGTTAAGCATATCGCTATAAAATGAATCCAATACTTTTTTTAATTAATAAATCGTACTTCAACAACAAGCAACGACAAATAATCTGATTCTTGAACACTAAATGCACTGGCGCTTCCGATATATTAAAACTGAAATTGGAAAACGGTTATTTGACCGGTTGTGAGACACTTATTAGTAAATAAAGCTTTCTTGAATACCTTGAAGATATAAGAAATTCCCTATATACTATGTAATAGATTATAAATGAAACTTGAAAAGATACGCGCAAGATTTTCGCATTTTTGTAACGCTTTGGAAATTCCTATAACCTAAACTGGTTCTGTTTTTTGCGTTGTTGATATTTTTTTCACCAGACTTTTTTAAAATTAAAAAATGTTTATAAAACCAAACGCAAAAAAATCAATTTATATTACTGTTTGTTACCTTACAGGAATGCATTAGAAGCATTCCATTATTAAAAGTTTTTAATCTGATGTATTTTCGGCTTGAATTTGCTATTTTGTTGCTTAATAAACTCAAGATGGTGCCACTAGTGATGAATTTTAATATTAAATGACTTGGTAATTATTAAATATCTTTCTTTTGACACAGAAAAAAGGAAACAAAGTTTTTCTTTTTAATACACTGTTAGTCATATTCTATTTTGACAAAACTGATAAAAATATATTTGAATTATTCATTATGTATAAATCTTTTAACGTTTAGCATTCTTTCCACATTTTTCGTGTAGTGCGTTGCATATCTATTTCATAATATTGATAAATACAGAATTTTAATATTCTTCGAAACGAAAAATAGTTTCGAACAGTCTGTTATAATTATTTTTTAAATATTAGCTTTAAGGAATTGTTGTAAAACTTGTAAAGAATAGAATTCCTATAAAATTTATAAGCTAGTAAGCAATCTGTAATCTGCAATTCGTTCTTAAATATAATGAGTAATATTGAACGCGAAGGAATTTAAAGTCTTGTTGCTTAAATTCTGGAATATTCATGTTATTTCTCCATAACTTCTATTAGGATCTACTTCTAAAATTACGGATAAATGTAGAAATCTTTTTTTTTCCTTTTAATGCAATTATACATTCAATTTCGAATGAATATTCCCAATCCTTTTTGCATATTGACGTCTTTTTAGACGATATGAAATACTGAACATGTATTTGAGACATTAATACATTAATTTTCGGTTCTGTGAAGACTTCAATAAAAACATTAGTGTTAAATGTCAAAAATCATAAAGCATTTAAATTACAAGGCTCGCCTCGAATTTTTTACTAAGCTCTTTCGTAAATGAAACTTTAATTTTTCTCATCCGGATTCGAATTAAAATTAGAAATTATTGTATTAGGGAAAAAAAGGGAAATCGAACTTCTAATCTCAAACGTCGTAACATAATGTTGTATTAAAATGCATTATTTCTTTTATCGTCTGCGTTTTTGTAATACTCTTCCGCCGTCGCTTCTAAATTAGGTTTGCAAATTCAGAAAAATTGTATCAAAATAATACAAAATGCGAAATACTTCCATTAAATTTGAAATAAGCGTACGGAAGCCTTGAAGTGTTAAATATTTTTGAAATGTAAATTTACCTATTTTTTGAATAATTGGTTATACTGTGAAAGCCGACTTCACAATTAAATTGACTACCGAGAATTTCAGTAGCGAATGATCGGTAGAAATCTATTGCATTAGACATTGCAAAATAAATTTTGAAAAATTTCATAAATAAAATTGGTATATCACTGAAAAGCTAATTTTTAGTTTAAAGTGGTGTAAAAATTGTTTTTGTGCCGTGATATACTCAGAAGTTATTGAGAAAACGTTAGTTTCGATTAATATTTAATAAATTAAAAATTAAATTAAATTTTCTCAGTGAGCACCTTCTACCCGAGTAGTAAGTACGTACCAAATCTGGTTACTCTAGGTTCAACGGTCACTACTGTAAAACGTTTTAATTTTTTGCGTCACGCAGCATGCAAATAACATACCAGACTAAAACATTATCACGTCAAGAGTCATTAAAAAGGATATTCTGGCAACTTTTATAATTTTATTCCATTCTAAGTAGGCAATCCTGAACCCGTCCGAAAACTCAGCTTCACACAAATAAGAACTAGCAAATGTAATTAAAATTTCTCTAGCTTCTTGGTACTTAACACAAGGTTTACCGAAATTTTTTATATTACCCTATTCGAAATGGGTCAAAATGACCCGCTCGTTAAACCTAGTGTCAAATGTGAAAATTCATATTTTACTGACAACCGAAACTCTTTTCATTCCATGCTGATAAACGGTTTTTTTTAATAAATTGTCAGGAGACAACTCAGATTATCTTCTTCAGCAGCAGTAAATCCAGACAGAGAAGTCTATGAAATTTAATTTGTAAATTCGAATTAGGTTAGCGACCTATGAAATTGAATTAAAAATATAAATAAAATTATGTACTATCTCGCGGCGCCCCCCTGTTGAAGTTGACTCCCCAGGGCGCCGAGACGCACCTTTTGAAACCACTGGTCCAAATCAAAAATGGTTATCGTTTTCATCAATAACCTGTTTCTTAACCCCAATGGAAAGCTAACGAAAGAAGCTACTAAAATAGATAAAATAATCACAGAATTTAATAAACAAAATTAAGAGCTCATTCCCGACAAGAAACCCGTTATACCTGTAGTTTTGTTATAGTTCGTTAGGTTATTTCTTTTCATAAAACTATATTGGCACTTGTGAATTATTTTACGGCTTTACAGCAAGATTTTTTTGAAACTTAAAAAGTTACTTAATATCAAAAGTTGCACAATATTTTAAAATTTAAGTCTTTAAGTTAAAGACTTAAAATTTAAAATTGTGAACCATCATTTAAAATAAATTTTCTTTAAAAAATGCATATCGGTTTTTCATTTTAAAAAGAATTTTTCAAATATTGCAGCGGTCTGATGCAATCTCATTGTCTATAATAAATAAAATCGTGTATTCAAACATAATTTAATCAGTTGAGGCCTTTTAATTTAAAAGTTAATTAAAAAACGTGATATTTACATTTCATGGATGTATGCGAAAGAAAATTGGTTTCTGTAAAAGCAATATTTCTATGTTTGTTAAATTTCTTGCTTCTTCGAAGTAAAACTGAAATTAAACATTTCTCCGTATTTCGTCTCGTGCCCTTGAGTTCTTAGAAATGCTTTTTGTAATTCAGTTCGTGATTATTTTCTCGTAGCATCGGGGAGCCCCAACACCTCCCTTAACCCTGTTGCATCTGCCCTTCGGGTCTCGGGTGAAACTGAAACCATACGCCTCTCGTTCTTTAGTTTTTACTTTCTCGTATACGAAGTATACAAAGAGAAAGTATTGTAATCGTCAAAAAATTCGAACTCGAGATTTTGACGAATCTCCATGTTTTAAACCTCCCCGAGTCCCCGAAAAAACAATTTTGGATTTATGTCTGTCTCTGAACATAACTCGAAAACTATTAGAGCTACGGGGATGAAACTTGGCGTGTGATCTTTACACATAATTTGTAGGTTTCTGTCAAATTTTGGGCAAAATCCGTCCACGGGAAGTCTATCTGTCTGTACGCGGTCATGTGAGCACTATAACTCAAAAACTTGAATAGCTAGATGGATAAAATTTGGTACACAGTTTTATCATCATGAATGTAGGGCCGTTTCAAATTTTGGACCAAATCCGTCGAAGGGGTGACGGTCAGTCGGACTGTATAATCTCCTAAACCCTTTGGCTTAGATAAATAAAAATTTGTATGACGGTTGCTAATATTAATTATAGATCTGTGCCCAAATTTCGTCTCAATCGGTTGAAAAAAAGGCGTTCAAATTGCATAATTAATTTTTCTAGTCCGATTCTCCATGCGCATGCGTACTGGTAGCAATATCTGTGCACGCTGAAGGATTACGTCACTTTGTCCTTGAGCCGGCAAGAGAGGAAGTGTGTGATACATACGTTTTATTCGGTACGCATCTCTTTGAATTTTATTCTTTACCTAAATATTTTGCAATCACTATAATCTACAATCAAAAACTTTCTGATAGGCATTGGATTCTATGTTATAATAGGTTCGAATTTTTTTTTACCCACTCGGGGGGAGGAGAAACAGTACCTTTTTGGGGAAGTATACGAGTAAGTGTACGGAAGACCACTCCCGCTGGTTCGATTGTATGGCAGTTAAATTATTTTCTTCGGTCCAATGTATTGCTGCCTTA
Source organism: Araneus ventricosus (assembly GCA_013235015.1). NCBI lineage: Eukaryota > Metazoa > Arthropoda > Arachnida > Araneae > Araneidae > Araneus > Araneus ventricosus. Next base: position 128,133 of record BGPR01001568.1, read on the forward strand.
CGAAGAATCCGAATTTTATCAATGGAAAGCTCTCTAAATTTATTTGGAAACGCAGCTTGTTAAATAAATTTTATGCTGAGGAAATAATCTTTTCCTTTTGCGCACTAAACATAGATATACTTTAACCTTCTATTTCCCGACTGTACTTAAAGGCACTACTTTAATCACGCTTATATCTTCGTAATTTGACCGCTTTTCCTGACAGTATACACATGAACACGAGGAATTTAGTTCCGACAGCTGGCGGTAGATGGCAGATGAAGACAAAAATTATTTTTAGAATTATTAATCAAATTAAATTTTTTTTAATTAAAAATTTTTTTATCTACATCTATCCTGGGGTTATTCTGCATTAAAACGTATCTAATGATGCCACAATAAAATTGGAAAGTTGCCGGTAAGTTAATTCGGAAAATAAAGGGTTAAATGGAAATCAAATTTATTTTTTCCTGTACTGATTTCATTATTTTCGCTGTCTTTTAATGACCTGCTTGCTAACAGCCGCAGTAGCCGGTGGTTAAGTCTCGGCTTCGGCACTGAAGGGTTCCAGGTTTCAAACCCGATTCCACCGAAGATCTGCGGTATATGCGACCCTGGTGCACCTGTCGAGGATTGAACGTCCACCCGTTGGTGTGGTTTTGAAATTTAAAGAGAAGGGTCCTCATCTGATCCGAGTTCAAAATTGCGAGTTTCTTCCAAAACAACCCTTATGTTGCTTCAAAATTGAACATTAATGTAACAATTTAGTTTTTAAAAATACGTACGAAAGAGTAAATGGTGCATAATTTTTCTTGATCATTAAAAACTTTTGTGTTCATTTTTAATTAGAAGCTATAGATTTAAAAATGGTGATTTCGCGATAATTTATGGTTGTGACTTATACTGCTTTTGGTTCTTAAATTTCGAAGTTGTATGATACAGTTTTTCGTCATCCGAAACCGATACTTCTGAAACCAGTAAATGCAGTTTTAACTGCTGATAGTTATAAAAAAATTTCTTTTTTTCACTTTATATATTTGGAAGTGTAGTGATAGCATTACTTTTTTAAAAATCTATTACTGATAAAATAAATATATATAAATGAACAAAGATTTAAACTATTCTGATGGTGTCATTCTCCAATCAAATTTAAGCATCTCTTGCAGAACGGTAAACTCACAGTGCTCGGTTTTTCTGTGTCCATCTTTCTCCCGAGCCTCCGTATCTATCGCCTTTTCGGAATCGATTTTTCGGTTTCAACACGAGCCGACATCCATTTCACCGAACGGGATGATACTGGCTAGGGACGTGTAAAGAATACCAAGATGAGCATTTTCTTCCAGCAGATGCGGCAATGAACTTTCTAAACCAGTAGAGGGCGCTGACTGCACTTGAGGAAAGTAAAGTTCATGGAGTAAAACCGTTTCGATTAAACGCACTGGACGACTTGCATATAAATGACCCGAGTTATTTTTATTGCGTAACGGAAACTTATTACGGAAGGATTTCTTACATTTTGTCGGTTTCAGAGCGATAGCATGCGGTTTTCTGGCTCCAGAGAGTCGCTTGAAAAACTGCGACGTAACCATTGAACAAGTTTTTTCTTGAAGTAGTTAGAATTTGAGTCACGAGGTAATTATTGCGGATAATTAATAAATTGATTTTTATTGTAGGCGTTTTATGATTACTGATCCGTTTTCCCCCATATTTTTAGTAATCGTGGCACTTAGAGTGACCTTCAAATTCTACCTTCTATATCTGTTTATTTAGATACATTCGTAACTGAAGTAATATGAAATTATTTGGGATATTTCTTCTGTAAAATAGCAAACATTTCGTAGATTTTTAATTGTTTCCAAATTCCATTAAACATCATATTACGAAACTTATAGAAAATATACAAAAACTTCTTTTTTTCCCCTTAAATTTTAACCGTATTACTGATTTCGGTAAACATTTATAAAAATCATAATATAAAAGAACTAAGTTTGAAACAAAATTGATATATATGACATGGTTAGCTGAATTTATTATTGAACCAAACTAGTCTGTTCAATATATGCTTTTATGATTTTACTGTCACAATATTACTTCTTTCTTTATCGATCTTTCATTCGCCAGGAATGGAGTTTTTTTTATTGTTTAATACCTTCCTAGCTTGTTCTTTTCGACCTCCCATTATTTTTTTAAATCTGTCTTTAGACTGTCCACTTGCGTGTAATTCCACTCCTAATCACTAACATAATATTTGCTCCACTCTTTTTTTTCTGTTTAGAGCCTTCAAGACACTGTGGCCATGCAGCTGCGAAGTTATGGAGCTGTTTTTTTCCTATAAAATTTTAACTTTACCGCTGCAGCTAATATGAAAAAGCAAATCCTAGTTTTAGTTTAACAATTTAGCATATGAGATTTTATCCTATTTCAAAGTTCTGTCCCTGTCAAAACAGAGTTTAATTGTATCCTTTTTAAAGCTTCTTCCGCAGATTCAAGCAGCTTTTATTTTCTATTTTTATAATCGCTTTCGACAACCACGTCGGGTATCCGCAATAGTGCATTATTTTCCATTTGAATTTCATGTCAAGCAAAATTTATAGTATCGCAAAAAGATGGAAATGCGTGGTGACATCACATAATTCTTGCTGGTCAATTTTTTACCATTTTTTGGGGACCATCTGTATAACTGCAGGGGCAAGCACCCTGAAGGCCTAACGGCCTCCATGAGCCCACAGGTGCGACCACCTACTTCTCGTTCTGTCAAACCAAACTCTTTTCAAATCACACAAAGGAAAACTTCCAGACAGGAGACGCTAAAGCCCTTTCACACTAAAATTCATACGCCTTACAAGATGGCGAGCAAATAGTTCCGTAAATTAATTTAATTTATAATTTAATAAACTTGAAACATTAAAGGAAAAGACATAAAAAGTTAAGGCATTTAATATTTAAGTTGATTACTAAGTAAATAATTAAGAAAAATTTAGATATTTAATAAAACTGTAAAAAATTACCGTTTAAATTTCAAAAGTTGCCAGAGATGCCACAAGAAACGAAACCCGCTCTTATATAACCCGCTCTTGCGTAATCGCAACTGGTTGCTCAGCATCCCAGAGATGCTGCAAACATTGAGGCAAAACTAGAGTAGAACTAGGTGCAGACAATGAACGAGGCAGGCATCTTATGAATCGGGTGCGACTACCATAATGTTAAAGTATGCAAAATATGAACGCATCTGGAGTAGGAATGTAACTGGAATTTATAGTCACAAATTCCAATTATCTTGTTTGTTCGGGAATGTTCGTTACTTAACGTTTCAAACTTTCGTGCTTAGAATTATACTTTAAGAAAAAATTGGATCTAATTGTTTCGCAACGCCGGTATGTGGGGTATTTGGGTTCAAACTGTTTATTTTAAGTAAATGGAGATTTTATTAAAATAGCTTTTTTTCGCATTGACATTTGATGAACATTTTTATAGCTACATGCCCTCCCCCCTACAACAGTTTCATATAAAAGGTTTTTAAAGTAATTTTGAGCATTGTCTTTTACCGAAATATATTTCTGTCGCATGTTGAGAAGTTGTTTTGCTTTTAATTTAGAAATGCAGCAACATTCTTTTATTTCTTGTTGAATTCACGTTTCCTAAAAATTAGAAGGATCTTTCATATGTATGGAATAGATCGCAGATGAGCTGGGCGGATTATCTTAATGTTACTTTAATTCTCTTTCTTCAAAATAGATCGCCCCGGAATAGAATTTTTTCCAAAAGATAGAAATGTTTATTTATAGAGACCTAAATGGTCCGGTCGAGGACGTAAAGAACAACAAATAAATCGAGCCCGTAATGAATATTTTACCATCGCTTTATTGCCAACAGAAAAGTAAATATTGACACCTCAGGGCTAAATCAGACCTATTCTTGATTGTTACGCACGATTTTCATATTATACAGAGATGAGCCTCGGAGCTAAATAAACCAAAGAGATTTAATTTTTCGAGTCAATTGCTGATATTAATCTTTTAAGTTTTTTTTTCAGTCTTGTTAATATGTTGTTCAAAGGAAAGAAGTTAGAAGAATGAACATGGGTTAGAGTCGATCGAGAAGTTAGTTAAGCTTCGGTTTAATCAAATAGGACGCATTAGGATGTTCGAATAGGGTAAAAAACAGGTAGTATTTCAAGTTTGGGAAGGACTTAAATATCTAGTGCGCGCAGATGTCTCGCATGTGGCAATTTTGTTAAAAGCTCGATTCCTTAACTCCCTTCCCCCCCCCCCTTTAAAATAATAAGAATGAGAATTTCTAAATTTGAATAGAATTGTTAAATCTGTGTGGACCTTTCATTAACCCTTTCTAAGGCGCTGGGAAGTATACTTCCCACCAAATTTATCAATTTTTAAACGTACAAGGTAGGCTATTTTAAAGTTCTCAACAAATTTTTCGGTGAAAGGAAATCCTAGACGTTATCTCAAACCTCAAAAAAGTGTCTTGACTTTTTAATTAATTATTAGTTAATAAAATTAAAAAAACTGTCATCCAGTAAGCTAAATGAATTTCTTTTCTAAAATTAATCTCAACCCCAAAATTATACCATTACTATAAAAAAATGGTCCTTGAAAGGGGTTTAGATGGAGATGGTCTTTTGAGGTCAAGTGTATTAAGAGTTGCAAATAAGTGAAGCCGTAGCAAACTATTTCTCTGTATTTGTCTCTACAAGGTAAGAAAATAAGAAGAATTAGGAAATCGTTTTGATCTTTTAAAATCTTTTTTTACTTAATGATTCAAAAATAATCATAACTTATAAAAATTGAATATTATACTATAATAGTCGTTTAGAGGAAATACGCAGTTCTTTTCCGATATTAAATTTCATTTCAAAATCTTGAATTCAAGTCGGAACTGTAAAAGTTTTGGGGGGGGCCGCTTACAAAAATTCCAATTTCCTTAAGATTTAGTTTATATCTGAAGCATTTGACTGAATGTGACCTATCGCAAAAGCAAAACTTTTATGAACACTAAATCGGAGTTTTATCAGATATCACCAAAATGCGTATTATATATTAATGGAAAAAAATGAACCTTCTTTAATTTTTCATATGGCAACTGTTTTATTTGTCTATTAATTTTTGAATCGCAATTCACTTCTAGCCACTTTTCTCATTCATTCTATAAGAGGACAGTTTATCATTAGAGATTCTGGTTCTTTTCTTTTGTCAGAATTACGAAGTTGCTGATTGCAGGTTCAAAAGAAAGACTAAAATCATTCTTTCATTCATCTTTTTTTTTTAAGAGGTGAGAAGCGGAAGTCATTGCACTTTTCAGTTGTCAGTTATACACAAGTCATGGTTGAATTGACTTCTGGCAAACTTGCTTGTATCTTTTCTTAAGTTTTTCGTTCTTGGAGCGTGTTTCGGAGCGTCGAAACAGCATTTCCTGAAACAGTAGGAGAGAAGAAAAAAATACATCGTCATTATTTCCATGAGCTATCTTGATAACTTTGCTCATACAGTTTTGCTTCTATTCGATAACGTTGGAAACATCTAGAAACATTTACAAAACAAAAGTTTAACAATCCTAAGTAAAAGAAAAAAATAAGCAAATAGCTTTGTCTTTATACAAATCTGGCTGATGTTTGGAGTTGCCAAAATTATTTACATATAAAAAAACATTGATTTTGTATAGCATATCTTTTTTGTGAAAAGATTGGTTCCCATTTAAATAGTATTGAATTGCAAACAAGAAGATTCATATGAAAGTAGTTATTTGCTGATGACCGCCATGGTGGACTGCAAAATTTGTTGTACCGGAAGAGAAGCTACATCATTGTGATTGCAATCAATACGAAATTTTAAGTTGCATTTCAACTGAAATTTATTAACTACAGTTGAACATAGTTCTATACAGTACAACCCCAGTTAACCGAACTAAATAGGGCAGTGTAGGATAACGATTTTTTCGGTTAAGCTATGAACATCTATTGCTGTTTCGTATCTAATTACAAATATGTAATTCTGAAATGTTTTGAGTGTAAAACGAATTCAAAACTCTCTTTGCAGGCAACACTTATGTTCTATATTAAAGTTAAAATTACATTCATCTACACCTCGCACGCTTCTGTGTGTTCATATCCGGGAATTCTTTTTAGCATCTCTGCTATTATTTCCGTACAGTACAGTTTTTGGATTTGTAACTTCAGAGGCATTTCGGATAACCCGGGTTTCGGTTAACCCGAGTTCGGTCAATCGGGGTTTTACTGTAATTGAGACCAACACCAAAATACAAGTTTTGGGAAGGCAGCTGTATCTCAAATTATTACAGAAAGAAATTCAAATTTTGCATTTTCCAAAGCTAAATTGTTTTATAAGTAATTTGTTGCTCAATCATTTGTAGTTGATTGAATTTTGAGTAGCCCGAAATCGCGAATGTATTCCATGAAAGCGGGTAAAATTAAATACGTACTATATTTTCGGACAAAAATGTATCTTTGTCGTAATCTTTCCGTGTTTCTGGGTGTGAAAGAATTCAGTGAAGATTTTATCAGACGAATAATTTTAGATCATAATTCCGTGATTTTCTGTTTTGATAAATTGAATAAACAGTTGAACCGTCAGCACACGCGCTCTTTTCTGGTACGTTAATACACCCGGGGGACAAATTTTACTTCTTGTTAAATGCATAATAAGCTTCTGATATGATTAGGCTACAATTAAGCTTTTATATTAAATTATGAACCAATCTAAAGAGTTAAAAGCAATTTAACGCGATACTCTTTTATTTATTGCCAAAAATCGACTTTTAGTTGAACATGTATTTTTAATGAAAAATGCACACATAAAAGTTTTAACTGACGAATTTTGCAGTAAAACATGAAATTTTTCAACTGGCTTTTTTAAAGTGCACATAATAGGTGTATCAATACATAGAAACATATATTTGATAATCTTTGTGTTGAAATTTTTTGAGTAAACAATGTCTGAAATTACTACTAAAATAATAGATATAATTTTAATAATTATTACATAATATATGTACTATTATTTTATAAAAATATAACTTGGCCGCATTTTAGTCATTCCATCTGCTTATCGTGTGAACAATGTTCAGCAAATATAACATGCCTTTTAAAGATTAGTTTATTGCCCTCTGAACAGGACACTGATGTTTTTCTGTCACTCTGATGTTTCACTGATACTCTCTGGGACACACATCAAAACGTCCAGATCATCCTTCCAGAATATTTTCTTGTTGAAGGTAATTCTGTTCCCCGTCTAATCTCTTCACACCAGCTCTAAATTCTTTTTCGCTTTCGTAAGCGCTCATTTCGTCCCCCCCACTTCGTTTCTCAATGCTGGACTAAAATGAAACGCGAGCACACGCGCGGAGTAAAATTCCTCCTTTCTGGACTTATTGCAATAATAAAACACTATTTTCTGAACTCAGAAGAAATGCCTTTTCACCATCTGTCAAAACCTTGACCTTGAAAGGTACCATATGTAAAAAAACGGTCATTTAAGAAGAACCCCCTTTTTTATGCAAAAAAATGCAACTGGGGTAGATTTTGTCCCAGCGCGTGTGCTGACGGGTTAAAAAAAGACCATATGTTTAAGCACAAAATAGATAGAAGAATGAGGAAATTCTTTTTCTCTTCATTACGAAAAGGATTTTGTTCGAATTGTACTCTAATGATCATTCCCTAAGCAGACTTGTTTTTAATTTGAATCTAAAGACGAAGTGAATGAAACAGCAGACCTTCGAGATTTATTATCAGTTTCCATAAATGGGAGACGTATCGTATTTTTGTCCTTGAGTAATTTCGTTAAGTTATTCAAGGACAGACGAGAGGCTGTCAACAAAAGATTATAAATCCCCTGTGTGGCAAGTGCTTTTCGTTCACTAATATTTTTTTATGTTACTAAAGAAAAAAAAATATTTAATGTATTGCTTCTGTGATTATTTTTGAAGCAATGAAATTCTTTAGTAGAAAATTTTACGTAGATAATTTACTTCGAAAATTTTATTATTCGAAAGAACATTGTCAGTTTGGTTTAACTTTCGTTTGCTTTTTATTTTGTAAAGTATAGGAAGTTTCGCGTTTATTTACTACTAGCTGTTACCCGCGACTTCGTGCGCGAAGAATTTGAATTGCTACTTTTTTTAAATTTACGAATGTAAATGTTTCGTTATATATAGAAAGGGGAAGTCAAAAGTTCTGACGGTTGATAATACATAATTGGACGACTAATTTAATTCTCTGTTACTGTAAATTACATCATTGTACTCAATGGTATCATCTGCTCTTTGGAATATATCATCCACCATGCTATATGTCATCTGCTTCTACTGTTTAAAAGAATACATAAGACAAAATATACCTTCCTATTATAAAAACTCTGACAACCATATCATATACGTCAATGGACGATCCTGGTTTGTTTATTTTGGATTCATAGACCGTTTTCCGGTAACCTTCCGATTTAAGCAATCGCCAAATCTATTTGGCAACTGTATCAAGCGCCAAGCTGGAAATAAAGGTGAATTAGTTCAAAGTCTAACCGTTGCCTAGCAACGGAGTAGCTATAAATATTCGTTATTTCAAAATCGTCTGCACGCATTTTAAAGTTTTGGAACTTTTAAAAATTAATAACAATCGAAGGGAAAATGTCAGAGAAATAAAATTAGTATCATTGAAAAGGTAAAAATTTGAACTTTAAGATGGTATAAAAATATTTTTTGTCGGACAGTTTGCTCCGAAGTTACGGCGGAAAAACGATTTCGGTTATTTTCTAATTAACTGACTGTTTAATTAATTTTGGGACTTGGAAAAGTTCATAAGTGTCTTCCCCTTCTCTTAAATAATAAGTGTACAAAATTTGGTTGAAAACCGTCCATTGGTTTAGGAGGAGATGTGGAACATAGCCACATACATACCCACCCACATACCCACAATGACTTTTATTTATATTAAGATAATAAATCTGTTTGTGACCAAAATTTCAGTTCAGCATATTTCGGCACTTTATTTTTTTAATGTTAGGGCTGAATAATTCTAATCGTTATATTTGTGTGAGTAATGATTCATTTTTAACATTTTCCTCATTGGTGTGCGTATACTAAAGCTTTTAAATTTATTTTAGAATAAATTGGTAAATGTAATGTTAGTCACTAGCAGGTATTCCATTAAATCTAGGAACTGTTAATGTAAGTGGATTCCACCATTATCTTTAAATCGTTCTCCAGCGTCAGGGTGCTTTACGACGATTTTAAACAATTGTTGAAACCCCCATATTTGCTGAAATTGCCATTGTGTGTTCGTCGCCTGGATTTAACACCAAAACAATTGGCAATGGTTGCTAACAACCTCTTTGTCGAGTGACGACATGGAATTGAAACTTTTCGTCTTTTGTTCGAGATTTTCATTAATGATGTTTATTATACATTTTCCTGGATAATGTGAATGGTTCTTCACCTTACGTGATGGATCATTGCATAACTTGTGTTACCACAAACAATATCTCATTTTTTATGCGAAATAGAAAATTTCAATCGACCTTGAAATAAATATTCTCGATTCCCATTGTATTCTTGTAAGAATTTGTTTATTATAATATCATCAGTTTAACATTGCCTGGGTTCCCCCCCCCCTAAAAAAACCTATCCCCTCTTAAAAAATTTATTTAGATGATCCCAAAAATTCAATGAGGTTTGAAGTATTGTGATGACACATTGAACAAAAACATTAAGATTACCGTCATTAAATAAGTCTTCCAAATAATATAATCGAGCATTAATAAAGACCTTGAAAAAGTATTCGCTCAAAAAATAATTCAAGATTTATTTTAGTTTTTCTTTCCCTCTTTAGAAACTTTAGTGTTATTGCTTTCATAAGTTGAATTTTCTCTTTGCAAGTGATTAACCTTTTATTTATTCTTTTTTACTTTCTCGTATACGAAGAGGAAAGTATTGTAATCGTCAAAAAATTCGAACTCGAGATTTTGAGGAATCTCCACGTTTTAGACTTCCCCGAGTCCGAAATCACAATTTTGGAATTATGTCTGTGTGTCTGTGAACACGATAACTCGAAAACTATTAGATATATGGATGAAATTTGGTATGTGATCTTTACACATCATTTGTAGGTTTCTATCAGATTTTAGACAAATTCCGTCTACGGGAAGTCTTGTCTATCCACTTTCATGTGAACACTATAACTCAAAAACTTGAATAATTAGATGGATAACATTTGGTATACAGTTTTATCATCATGAATGTAGGTCCGTATAAAAATTTGGGCCAAATCCGACAAAGGGTTGACTGTCTGTCGGTCTGTATAATCGCAAACTTGTGAACACAATAACTCTTTAAGAAAATGACTTGGATATATGAAATTTGGTATGTAGCCTTCTAACCTTAATTGTAGATTTGTGTCCATTTTTCGTTTCAATCCGTTAAAAAAATGTTCAAATTGCACATTGCGACTGTGTGTTGGAGAGCTTTTCGCTTATTTTACTCAAGTTAGTATGGTTGGCATTTGACCTTGGCGGTCTACGATGGAAATTAGTGAGAGGCCAACACTCGCTACGAAAATTGTGACAACCCCCTAAAACGAAACTTCGTTCTGACATTCTCCAGATGGACGCCTGTGGTATGGTTAATGTATCGGGTTATATTATTATATTAAACAGAGGTATGGTGAAATCTTGTGTTTTATCTATAGTAAGATAATAAAGTTGTGGTACCTCAGCGCGCGTATATATTGCGGACATACGCAATTTTTTTTCCCTGCAAAATATTAAGTTTGGGGGAATTCATAAATTTTATATGTTTCATTGTAAATCATCATTCACAATTTTTTTTTCTCAAAATAACTAGGCCTTGGGTAAAATACCCAAAAAAATATTTAGCTACCCACTGCGTATTTACCCACCTCACATTATTGGTCGTATGCGAGAAAGTTACGGGGAGGGCACTCCCGCTTGTTTAATTGTTTGTGGTTCTGCGAAATAAATGAATGGGAATTTTAAACATTAAATAGAACTGGAAGCTGGTAACTGGACACCCCAAAAATTCTTTAATTCATTCCGTTCATCTACAATGCATACTATACAGAATCATAAAACTCCTGCTAAGTATGAATTTGTGATATAAGATTTCAACCTGATCCGGTTTTTCTCTAATCCAGTAACAAATTCGGTATCTTTGGTTAACTAAATTTGTTATAAATTAGTTAGCCTAACCTATTTATTATTTATGCTTTGATAATTGTGAAATGTATCGTGAAAGTTACTGGCGCATTTTAGCTACCAAATCAACAAATATGAACTTACGGAATTGCCTGTTTTTAACTTTCAAAGACAGATTTATTTTGGTGTCGCACATCCTTCCTTGAAGGATCTACTCGATGATCCTAAACATTGTAATTTATTCCAATATCTTAAAGGTATTGGCTTTCATATTTCCATTTGAGATTTTTTTTTTTTTTTTTTTTGGATTTCCTCTTGAATTTTTTGTAATTTATGGTTTCTGAATGCCTGAAAAAGGCCTTTTCTTTGATTTTTCTAATATTCGATTTTAGATATTTTTATCTACCAAGGTTTGGCGCAGTAGACTAACATGGATGTTGTGGCATAAAACCCGCAACGAACAAATATCAGCTAATTTCCTTTATCTTTGCCTTAATTTTGTAATTTTCTGCTTTTTTTCACAGTTAGAAATTTCCCTACTTATTCATTATTATTCTTTAAAACGAAACCTTCACCTTAGTTCAGGCAAGAAAATGACAGGTACAAGTATGCTATCAGAAACAGATGCTTTTTGGTTGCGAAGTCTAAATAAAGGGAAAAAATACTAGGCAGGTGCATTTAATGGATTTACTCTGCAGGCGCCAGTTTTTCTCCTGATGACACTTCTAATCAGGATGCATTTGTCATCGACTCGGAAGCACTTTCCTTGCCACCTTTTCTGCCTTATCACGCTGGTTTCTTGCCGTATCACGTGATATACATACACCACAAACACGTGAAAACATGTGTTTATAAATGAAAAGAAAGTGATAGTATAAATCTGATTATAAATAAGATATAATGTATATCTGATTTTTTACTTAACACTTTGAATCGAGATAAAATGGATTTTAAATTGATCTTGTTGGCTTCTGTGTAAATGTCATATTCTGTTTGTCGAGTTTTTCCAAAGTCTGTCCATTTTAACTTATAGTACGTTTAAGCACAGTTATATTAAGCAACAATATATTAAAAATCTATTTGAGGACTTAAAAGATATTACTTTCCGTATGTGGCCGACCCTTTCTAAAATTAAGTTGGAGCACTTAAAAATATTATACCAAATCTGATGCGCATAAGTTTCTGAAAAATACAGGTTTGAATTAAGGCATGTTATATTTTCTTTTGAATTCTCTATGGCATCTTACTTTTATCTCCTTAATTTTAGAAAGAATGGCAATTCCTTTTGAGAGAATTCCCATTCTTTCTAAAACTCTTCGGTGTTCCAAGAAGCAACAACAGTTTTAAGGCAGCATGCCATATGAATTCAAATCTGTAAAACTGAATAGGAATGTAAAAAAATATTTCCCGTGGGACTTTTTTTAAATTCAGTTTTAAAGCATCCGACGCCTTCTCGATTTCTAATCGTTTATACACCCTGAAAAATAATGTAAAATTTTGATATAGCAGACTGTAATTGTTTGCTATGAAAGAAAGAATGGTATATAATTTTAAGATCTAATCCAAAGACAGTGATAATTATACTAAGTAGTAGTAGCTGTAGGAGTATATTTCTTTTCGGCAATTTGTTTTTAATGATTTTCTCCCGCATTCAACAACAAAGAACCTGCATGGAACAGAATTGAAAGTGTTTTATTGTGTAAAACAATGTGTAATTTTGTCTTGAATGTGAACTATCGCCTTAAGATTTTGACTCAAGGCGTACCTTTTCTGTCTTTGCGATGTTTATTCGATATTCATAATTAGCAGTTTCTTTTTATGTATTCTTAACATTAAAAAAAATATACTTTTTTGTTACACATGGCTATAGATTTTGTCTTCAGTTGTCTTTTCATGTTGTTGAATACAAAATCTCATATGTATTTTTAAATTAACTCTTCATTTTTACTCAAAAGGTAATCGTGTAACTAAACCAAATATGACTTTTTCAACGAAAATCCCACTGTCAATAATTACGTAACTCTGCGCATTTGCGTAAAATTGATTTTCCACCCTATGATATGCTCATGCAGGAAAAATACTTTTACGGTCTGCAAATGGGATTATTTGATGCGCTTTTATGATTATCTCATTAGTTGTGGCAATGCCACTGCATTTTTTTTTTTTTTTTTACATCTTACTGCTGGTAAGTTTCATGCTTTGAATACTTAACTAATTTTTTTGTTTGTTTAAAGATTCAGCATTCCGCCTAAAAGTCTTGAATTCTATGTTGGAATGTTTTTAACTGCAAAGATAACTATCTTATATTTGTAGCACAAAACTGATTTTAAACAGTGTAAAACTTGCCACTTTCGAAGCGAGAAACTTAAAAATGCGTTTTTGTCGAATTACCCAGCATCAAAATTTTAATTCAAGAATTTGACTTGCTTACTAATGTAGATAAGTTGGACATGGTAATCAATGTCTGCGGAATCATGGATCGATCCAGTCGAAAATTGGGGTCATTTTGAGGCCCCATCACAAAATTCCACTTCATAAAAACGGCTCCTTTTTTAATATGACTTCTTTTTTAAAAGTTTTTGAATGAGGCATTGCACAAAATATATATACGAGTATTTTTTCACTACTATATCAAATTACTGCATATATTTGGTTCAATGAAACGCTTTTGATATTAAACGTAAAATATAGAAATATGACTGCTAAATTGAAGGTTTTACATTATAAAAAAAATTTCACAAAAATATTTTTATTTTTCACAATATTTTTTCACAAAAATGGGCTCCTGGAAAAAAAACCTGGATCGATCCCTGAGAAATACGTCCACTTATTCTGTTACGGTAGAAACATTGTCTAGAGAAAACACAGTTACGGTTTGTCCCTTTATTTGAGCTTGCATCTAATTCGTATTCAGCGCACAATGTATTAATTCAATGGGTTTGGTCCTGCCATACTTTTAATTTATGCTACAAACAACATGTCTCCTTGAGAATCAATAAAAAGATACGGTCATATAATTACGTTTAATTGCGGTTTTTATTTTTTAAATCATCAAACAGAAAATTCCAGTTGAAATAAATAATAGCTTTAAGAAGTTTTGATGAGCTTTATCAGGAAATGAAAAAAAATCTCGTCAGTTCTTTGGCTTATTGCTGTTGGACAGTAACAGAATTTCAGAACAGATTTCGGAGGAAAAGAACATGTTGCAATAATTTCAAAAAATAATAAAACAATCTACCACAAAATTTTTCTCGACTGAATTTTTAACATCTTCCCTTCAGTAAAGCGGCTCACCTTGAAGAATTGTCTCAATTCGATCAAACAGATTTTGCACCAATGAGAAAAATCCAAAAATCCGTTTTTTAACATAAATATATGAAAAAAGTCTACAAATATATATTTATTACGCAACGAGATTAAAATCATTGTGCCTAACGATTATTTAAAGCTAGTGTAAAAAACAACCACTATTTTCCATCCTTATTAAATTAAAAAGCTCTCTGCCTCTCTGGAGGGATCCAATCCACTAAGATGGCCTGCAAAAAGCGGAAAAGAAAAGCGCCTCTCTCTTAATAACTTCCTTCCATTCGCTGCCGAAGACACTGGGCGAGAAGGATGGGAATGATTTATTAGGCTCATATCCTCCTCGTAAAGTAAGGGAAGGCTCTCAAATGTAATATTCTAGAAGCGGGTGCCGATCGATCCCTGTGCGGAAGTAATTCTTTTCTTATGTATGCACGCATTCATTTTCATTTGTTTGTGGGAGGAAAATAAATGGTCTTCAACTCTGAACTTTCGCTGGGTTGGCTGGGAGATGGTTCCGGAAAAAATTGGTCCTCTGTTCCTTTCTTTTAGCACGTAAGAAAGCGTGCAGCTGATGATAATGTTTAAAGGGCATGTTAGCGGACATCAGACATATTAAGCTTATGAGTCGCGCATGCGGCAACCAAAGAAGCATTGCTGACCATCCCATATTACGTAACTTTTCACAGTAATTTCATACTGTAAGCTTAAATCATAAAATTTCTAATTATGTATTATTAATCAAGTTTAGGAGAAATTTCATCGCATCCTTGCATTTTGACTCTTTTAAACTAAATTTGAAAGAAGGCCTGTAATTTTTAACGTTTGAATGTTTTCCTATATTCTCGATCAACCGTTCAGTTGGAAGCAGACTGACAGAATAAGAAAAATTGGAATTTCATATTGTTTCATTGTGACATTCTTTTTCCGGATGAACTGAACAAAGAATCGGTATATGTCTTATGTCCGGATGGAGATCCAGTATAATTCTTATTTGAAGACAAAAGTTCGGTTAAGCAGGGGCGGTGAGTAAGTGGGGCAGTCGCCCTCTTACTTTTTCTGGAAAGAAAATATTTTTTTCTTTCTTTGTAGCTGTTTAAAACTAGGAATCATAAAGCAATAGTATTCCGGAAAGCTAGCTAATTTTGAAACAAAATTTTTAAATTTTGTTGTTTACCCCCTATACTACCCGGGTACTTTTAGATGTCAGTTAATTTTGTGCCCCCTCACTTTTTTCATCCAATCGCCGCTGCCACTGCCTTTAAGATGTGAAATATTTAAGTTACATCTGTAAATCCTAGAAAATTTGGTATAAATAATTACGTTTGGAAATACTTATCGACTCAAATAGCTATTTATACTTTTCAAATAAAAAAAACTTTTAAAATACTCTTTTATTATTGTACTAAAAAGTAGTCTTGACTTCAAACAGTCAGGTGAAGAGCTTTTTAATGATACTACAACCGATGATTGCAGAGAATTTCAAAGTGAAGATAATGAATAAACTAGGAAATTAGAATTAATACTAAGATTTCAAAGACGATCAAGACACTTAACGAGCATTGATAATAGGGATGGGAAAAACCTACCGTTTTTTGTTTGTTTGTTTGTTTCGGTTAACCGGTTTTTCCGGTTATTTTTTTCTCCCGGTTATAAGCGATTATCTTTTTTAAATCCAATAACCGGGTAAAAAAACCGGATCCGAAGATGGGTTCGATTTCAGATCCGATTAGACTAAAATTTACCAAGTTTTGAAGCTTTGAATTTCATCATCTTAGGCCAATCAACGACAACCGCCTCCTAAAGGCGTCTGTTGGTTGGCGGATTACTGAAAAAGTCTATGAACGGATAAATATTGTCCAATGGATTGATTTTCTGTAAAACAATATAATAAAAAATTTTGTCTACAAGCAGCGTTTGTTTTTTATTTAAAAAAACCCGGAAACTTGTTATTTTGAGCGGTTATAACTGCCAGGTTAAACTGGAGGTGGAAAAAACCTAAATAACTAAAAACCGTTTATTTTTGCAATAACCGCCATCCGTAATTGATAGAGAATATTCTCGTGAACCGTTGTCAGAGCAATAGATTTGGAAAGAAAAAAAATCTAGTTGAAATAGTTCTTTCTAAAATACCTGGAATCAATCATTTGTACATTGGGGCCTCACGATTACTATCCTAACCTAATAAATAGGTATAACTTTTTGAGAATGTTCCTTGAACTGAATCGTAGCAACACCCACGTTTTACTGCATTTCACGCATTTAGGTATCCTTACTTTGAAAATACCACAATCTTCAAAATTATAAGAGAATTGCTTTTTTCATACCTTGGATTTATGTTTTCAATTTGTTTCCCGGTTCTAGTTACCTGATGTCCTGTCAGCACCATTTATATCACTGAAATAAATGAATTCTTAAATATAAAACCAACTACTTTTGCATTCTGCTCCATGCACAAACGCATTGAATTTATTTCGTATGCAAATTTGTTTTGCAAATAAATTGATTCATAAATGGTTTAATGGTTCTGGGAATTTCAGACATTGTTTTTCCTTTCAAATTCATATTCAAAAGTTTTTTAATGATGTTCTTATTATTTTCTAACGTTTTTATAAATCTAAATTTTGCTCTTTTTTTCTTCTTTGATTGCGCGGTTCTTTTAACACACTGCACTTGAAATCAGAGTTGCCTTGAAAATATATCGATTTGAAAAGGCAATTTACTACTAACTCTTTGATCAAGGTATCGGGTATCACAAGAGTTCCTGAAAAAAAATTATTTATTGTTCATTCCGATTCGTTGTGTTTCCTTAGAAGTAATTGACTTTTTAATGAAATCTGATCGCAACTTTTTGAGCATGACGCAGTTTAAATGAAAATGTTTTTTTCGGGGACTTTGACAATCAAGTTGTAAAATCTTTTCAATCGGTCTTTTAGGAAGAATGATCGGAGCGATTTGGTTTCCTGATATTAAAAAAGAGATAAGCATGCCTTTTATATAATATGGTACTTTAAATCGCTTTTCTTTTTATGCGTATAAAAATAATTCTATCATTCAGACTCTACTTTTATGGATTATTTAAATCCGAAATAAAAAGTTTCAAGGTCATAAATTGTGTTTATCTAAATAAACGGAAACTTGAAAAGTAACATTATTTTTGTGATAAAATTATGCAATTTTGTGATCTAGAGTAAACGCATTCAAAATAAAGCTCTGTGTAAATAGCGCAGTTTTTCGTTTTGCCATTGTAGCATATGAAAAGGGAATGGGGAAAGTTAATTGTGATAATGAGTAAGTGTCTATTTTGCTACTTTTTAGACATTTAACCAACAAAGCTTTTACATTTTGATTATAGATCATAGACTGAGCAAATGTGCGATAAACGCAATAATGATTAGAATTTTATACTATTTCATATACTTTTAATAGTTACAATGACATTTTCTGGAAGTAAAAGTGAGAACAATAAGTATTGAAATTTCATACAAACAAATTTTAGTAGTTGTTAGTTTTTCGTTGTGACAAAAAAAAATGGATTAAGTAAATTTGAACAAAATATTTTATAATGAATTAAAATTGAAAATACTTAGTAAACATTTTCAGTTTTTGCATTAAGATTACTTGAAGTGTATAAATTTTCGTATTTTTATTCAAGAAGAAAACATTCGTATATTGTAACGTTGTTGCCCAACAAGATTTTGCCTTGGATATATTTTTTATATTCCTTTATAGGTGAATGTTACATGCAATTCAGACCAGAAAGAAAATATAAGATATTCCTTATAGCTACAAATTTTGGGGTAGGTACGTGAAGCCGGTGAGATTTAAAATTAAATTATATCTACAAATCAGCAAAATTGAAAATGTTTTCCAATGAAGAACAGTATTACGATTACATACAAAATAAATCGCTGTTCTATCTATACAATATGTCTCTCAAGTGCATCAGAAAATTGTCAATATTCAATTTAAAGAAATGATGTAAAAAATATTTTTCTATATTTATACATTTTCGAAGCTTTGTGCATTGTTTGAAATATATTGTACATTCGAAAATTGAAACATCGAATTTGTATGCGATTCCAAATCGTTTATTCGTTGTGTTCTTTCGGCATCTGAAAGATGTCTTTCACATTCCAAGCATTTCTATCGGTGCTTTTCGTTAAAAAATAAAACGACAGAACTCACGAATGCGCTTTATTGTTTTGAAACAATACCACCATTATTCTCAAAAATGGTTTTAAATGTCGTTTGAAACGCGGTTCTTCCTTTTGGGAGAAAATACGATGCACGAAAAATGGCATTTACACTATTTTGCCATTTCAAATAGGGATTTGTTATGCGTTTATATGAATGTAAATGTATCAATGTATTGTTGACTGTAGATCAGTGGCATGGTGATTATCTCTCTTTGCATAATACTCTTTTAAATGACTTTGCAAATGGTGGCTCAGCACGCAATACTTGTTCCTGCATACCATCCACGCGTCTCGCCTGTTAATAAAAAATAAGATTATGTGAAAATGTTTGAATTAAGTAAATTAATTCATTTTTAATTAAATATGTTTGACTCTGTAGGTAGCAAATTATCTTGTAATATCGAAGCTACGAAAGTCTAGTAATTACTAACTTTGAAATTTGTACGTTATGATCAAAACGGTTTTATCCGTATATCCAACATAAGAAAAACAATAATGTAAACAGAAATAATAATATAGCTAGAAGAAAGTGCATTATTTTTGAAATTAAAATCTTTTAATTGCATTTATGAAACTAAATTTTTTGCTGTAACCGACAAAACTCATTTTTCCGAGAACTCCAAAAGCATATTAGGATATTTATTTAAATAATATTTCACTGCAAAAATATCTCTGAAGTCCTTTGTTTTCATCGTGTAGAACTCGATAAATTTAAGTCATGAGGATCGTGTGACAATCCTCTATTAAACCTAATATATTACAGTTGGATGATTTTACTCAAACCGACGCGACGATCAAAGACTGCTCTGTGAAGGTTTTGTATAATATCTCCTGCAGAGAATGTTTCAGCCCCCTAAAACACTGACGCCAGCACGCATGTCAAACCGCACTGACGTGAAAGACAGGGTTTGCAGAGATTTGAGGCAATGAGGGATTTCGAGAAGAAACTTCTATTGCGGTATCCTGTCGCCCAAATTCTAGAAGTTACAAATTTAACTAATTTCAAGAATCTTAATTCATTTTCTTTTGAATTTTATTTTGCTAGCAGTTTTCCGTTATCTTTCTACGTTGCAGATAGTTTATTGATATATAATTATTTGTTCAAACTTAGAATGTTTTAAGTATAAAAGAATCTGAAATGCTGCTTATAGTAATGGTTAATTCCTATCAAATTGCTAAAAGCATGTACATGTTATGTAATCTAAACAGCTGAAAAAAGGAATATGTTCGGATAATTAGTTTATATGTACTAGTGTATCCCGCCTCATTTATTGGAGTAACAGATAATTGGAACTTACTTTTTGAACTCTACTGAAGTTTCGCCTGAAAATGCAATGAAGGTGGACTATGAAGTGGTTAGACTGAAAAGTTTGACAATGAAATTATTGCAATTTGTAAAGCCACCGCTTTTTCTGGAAGGTACATAAGGATCATTTACGATCATTTGCCCACATTGTAAAAATCGATGAAACGGCTTCAGCTCGTCATTTTTTATTGGGAGAAAATCCACATTTTAATCTCTTCATGTACTTGAAGGACATTGTTTTCCATAATATTTTTCTTGTCTTTGCTCTGGTCTTTTTTCAATTTCGTGTCTCAGTACCTTTGTGCTGTCGGTTCATTCGTCTTGCCGTTTCTACTTAGATTTTAACTATCAGTACATTCAGGTATTTATTTCCAGCACACATTCTTGGCTTTCGGCGCATCATATTCCATTCGAGAATCTTGCGCCAAGAAAAATCAAATGCAAAAAAATCGAACGTTTTTTTAAAATAAAACTTTGGCAAAAATATCCTCAGAAATGAGCAGTTTTCTCGCAAAGATATGCAGTTAGTAAGAAAAATAGCTTTTGTTAAGATTTATACCTTCCGTTTATATGCTTCTTACATGTAATTATTGACCAATTTTTCAATTTTATTCTTTTTCTGTCAATTGGTATTCATTTCACCGTTCTGTCTTTAGCAAAGCTTTTATTGTAAAAAGAGTAGATGGCCTCTATGAATGGGCTCTTTTCATAATTGAATAACCGGTATAATTTATTATTGTCTGCTAGAATCGTCAACTTGGATATGGTTTAAAAGTGTATTAGTTAAATGCATTGTCGTAAAACAAGCTAATGAGACAGCAATTTCTTTAAACTCTAATTTTGAAAAAGTATTCCAGATTACCAACTAAATGTGCTTAAAAATAAAGACGATTTGTATTCTCACTTATAGCAACAGTCGCATTTAATGTTTTACTTTGCACAGATGTTAATCCGAAGGATTTATATGTACAGATTCTCGTTTATTTAAGCACAATGTTCAAATATTCAAAAACCATTTTTAAAAATTTAATCATCAGGATCTCCACGCACACTGTGTGAAATATTCTTCAAAATCAGCTACTTCTGCTGTATAATGCATGCTGATGCGGAATGTTTATTGAAGAAAACTTCGTGTATCCGAACGAAAAGCAAACTTTTCTTCCACCATCGGATGTGATGCGATTTCGCGCCGTGGGATTAGGGATGTGGTATTACTCCGTCCGTCGAACGCGGTTATTAATGGCTTATGAAATATTCATGGGCGTTTGTTGGCGGAAAATAACCTACTCAACGGTGAGGTGGAATATTCTTCGCGGTAAGTAAAGGAATAAAATCCCTTATGCATTATGAAATGCGCCGTCGAAACCATCAATATTGCTGGAATTTATTTCTAAAAATTCTGTTTATAATGCTGCTTAGTTTATTAAAAGTTTTGAATATGTATATTTTCTTTTAATATGGATATACATGAGATAAAGCTATATGCGGGAACAGCTTTTAGTCTTTAAATTGTCAATAATAATTCAAGCTATCTCATCTCTACTCTTTTGAGAATTTTTTTCAATCAGAAAATTAGTCTTAATAAATCACTTCATCTAGGCTTTCCCACGAATTTTATTTGTTGGTTCGTCCCTTTTTTGCTTCATGTTTCAGTCAGACCAGCACATGCATTTTTACTGACCTGCTATAGAATTGCTGTAGTGATATCTTGAGCATATTTTTAACCGATATAATTATTATGTGGAGAATTTTAAATTGAAGAGAATAGAAATAAAACGAATGATTTAGAATTCGAGACTCTTCGCTTAAAAATCATTTATAATATAACCTTAAGCAAGAAAAGAGACGACATATCATTCTGTTCACATATCTGATTAGTGTTGTACAGCTATCTCGGAATAAAAAAAAGTGAGTGCAAAATAATCCGAAATAATTTACATTTCATTATACATCATCCTTAAAAGGCATATTTGTGTAGCACTGAGAGTAGAACTTTTAGATTGATGTAGCTGATATGTGAGAAATAATTGTTATAAGCTATGCTTGAATATTGAACTTTTATTTTGTTGGAGTTATTTATTTATTTTAGTTTTTTTTGCTATTGGAGCTATTCCGAATCGGAGTTTTGCCAAAACAATTGCCTTTCTAGGATAGCCTATTATATAAGATTTCGTAAGCTTTTCTTAATTAAAAAAATTGAAGTTTCTTCGATGAATCCATCAGTAAATCTTGTTTTATTTCTGCACAACTCGTAAAATGCCCTAGCAAAATAATGAAATAATACAAATTATACTTTCGTTATGTAAAATTTTAAGAAGGCTACCATCTCATTCTATTCAGTTCGTTTCCGCAGTTTCAAATTAAAGACCTGTAGTGAATGCTGATTGATTAGACAATTTTTTTACGACTTTCATCAATGGCTGAAATTGTTATCATTAGAAAACTGTTTGTTATATTACACACGCTTTTTAAAAACTGCAATTTTTTTAAAAATCGAATATGGATTCCTGTCAAATGATTGATTACGCAACTCGTAAGGGGAAAATTTTAAATAAATTTTATTCAGTTTGCAGTTTTTTATTCTTAAATGCCAAATAGTCGTACGATTTAAATCTTTAAAATTCCAAACTATCGAAATGTCGTCCCTCCATTGACAAAAGAATTCTTCAATGTCGTTCTCAAGGACGTACGATACTCTCGCTCCCTGTGCATACTATTGGCCTTCCGCAAAATAGAATTTTTCAACAGTTTTCTCTTTTCTACTGAATCCTATACTTTTTATATTCGTTTCTGCGCGTTTCTGACGTAAATGACCACACGCAAGATCCTTCTTCCCCCACAGTCGAGGTTTTATCGAATCTATTCATTTTTTACGGCGTTGCCATAGAAACGGGCTCTCGTATTGGATGCGGGTTTTTCCTCTCCTCCTCTTCCTCTTTAAGAGTTCAGATTAGTTGCTCGTTGAAATTGGAATTTTTTCGAAACTGTTTTCTTTAATATTGAACGTTGGTGGCAATTTATTTAAAGCTGTTTAGTTATTTCTGCACTTGGTGGCCGTGTATGAACTCGTTTTATTTATATACATCAGGACGAATAGCTAAGGATTGGAGAACCCAAAGTTAACTACTGAAAAGAAATTTCTGTGAACTACATATTCAGGGTTCTTCCATTCAGAATGAGAAATGCATAAATACACGTTTCATGACTTGGGAAGGGGAGAGTTCTCAATAATTTTGGTATTAAAAGTCGATTAACTATTCCCGAGATTTTTCTTTAATCACCATCTGTAAAAGGCACCATTTTACTGCTCAAAACGTTTAACATATCTTGATCTATAATCAGGGTTGCGGTGATTTAAATCAGTTGATTAAAATCACTGATTTAAATCGCGATTTAAATCAACTGATTTTTTTTTTAAAAAATCACTGATTTAAATCACTTTATTTTAAATATCAAGTTAATCTGCTTTAATGAAATAAAATTGTTCATGTATCTATAAATAGTAATTTTTAAATATATATTTAAAGAAAGAATATATAGAACATTAAAAAAAAATATTTCATTGACTTCATGTAACTAAAGTACTTTCCATATCTTTATTTTTGAGAACGGAAAAGCAAAACAATTTTTTTGAAATATGATGAGAAAACATCATGAATGGGTTTAGTTTATTTTCTAGACATAGAATCTACAAAAAAAGTTTTTAAAAAACTTGCTTCATTCCGTGGGGGGGGGGCTTCCCCCTTTCGGGTCACCCCCTCATGAGAACCCCCCTTAGATACAGCAACCTTGATACACTCGAAAATTATTGTTGAATCTTACAGAAAATTATAAATTAAAACTTCAAGAATATTGGAGCAAAATTTTCCGAGTTACTTTGCTAAAATTGTTAAACGTCCAGAACTGAAAAATTTCTTATCTCTGAGTCAAGGAATTTTCCCAAACTTTATCTCTAATAATTCCTATTCTGAAACAAAATTTCATAAGACTGCTATATACATTCTAAAAGGACTACTATTAGCCCTATCCTAAACCTATTATTTTTCATTTATAGTTGAATTTAACGGTTGAGAAGCTTCGCAGCAAAGGGTTAAATAAATCTCTAATGAGTAACACAATAAAATGCAAAGTATGAGACACTCCTTCTTTTATAAAATAAAATAAATATTGTGAAAGGATCATGCTCACAAAGAAAGAACATAATAAAATGCAGTGAGTTTCATTTTAATATCGGAGAAATCTAGATAGTGTTAGGGACAACAAAGTTTTTATATTGCAATAATGTTCAAATGTAAGATAATTAAGTAATGCATATAAATGCTCCTAAAGATATACAAACATCTACATAGTGCAATTTAAACTAAGATCTATACTTATGAAAGGCAATGTTTGTGAGCGTGTGCGCTATGTCCAGACGAATCTATCAAACTTACAGTCATAAAATTTGGCGCACAGGTAGTCCTGATGGTGACTCAATGCACCTTGAAGTCTGAATTTAAAAATTTTATGTAGAAAATTTTTTATTTAATGTTTTGGATCAAACAGATTAGGAGTAAAGAAAGCTTCAAAACTTGTGTTTATAATGAAACAAATTAACAGTTGAGTGCAAAATTCCATAATATTCTAACATACAATAATATATCTGTAGTCAAGAAATGACAATTTTTATAATATTATTCTTTTTTTCCTTAATAAAATTGTCTTATATTTCAAAAGTATATTATTTTTATATTTTAGTTCACAAATATTTTGTAAATAGTTGTTACATTTTTGAATTAAATTTTTTTAATTTGTTTTTTTAAAAGAAAGTACTGCTTAATGACTGGTATGTTGTTATATATATATAATTCTATGACTGTAACACTCATTGTCTAATATACAAATGTTAAATATATATATATAGTTTTAAAAAAATCATTAAAATCAAAAAAATCTTGATTTAAATCAAAAAAATCCGATTTAAATCAAATAAATCGATTTTTTTGAAAAAAATCAAAAAAATCGACAACCCTGTCTATAATGAATATAATCTTCATTGCTATCCTGTCTGATCATAAACTGATTTTCTGTTAACGTTATAGATATCATGTAATATTGATTCATGGTCAGATTGATAAAATATTATGTAGTTGATGACTTAGAGTTGAACCACTGACAATTTTGTTTACTGGTCCTCTCTGGTGTAACTCCTTAGTAATGCATCTATTCCGTAATGTATTCATCTTTTCGAAAGGTTGACCTCCAAAAGCTGTAAATCAAAATGTGTCGAATTTTTAACTTTGGATTGCCTTGTCATTTTTTAAACTGCGTGTCAATATGCATTTGATAATTCATTCCATTAAAACATTTCTATTTAAAATTTAAATTGTTAAAATTTTAAAACATTAAAACTCAAATATCATTAAATGACATTTTTTTAGTGTTGGATAAAGGCAACAAGTGGAAGATTACCAAAGATGAGCGAAAGTGGGAGATATTCCTTATACATTGTATTGTCTAGTATTGACAGATTGTTGCAACTTTTATAAAAAACTAATCGTTATTTTCTTTCCACAAGAATGTATGGGGCAAAAGAACCCTAATGGCAGAATATAAGTTTCGGAATCGAGATTCGTGGGTTTGAAATCCGATTTCGCTCGATGTGCGAGCTTAATTCAATTAAATTGAACTTGTATATCAAATATCTTCAATATTGTTGTCGTATGAACACTTGGAGAAATAAGGCGACTTTAGTATCTTCGTCGTCATTTAACTATGGTTCAAAACTACAAGGATAGTCCCCAATAGCTCATTAAACTTCAAATGAGTCTTAATCTAAAGAATCAATCAGTATTGGAAAATATATCCTTTAATATGCACATATTTAAATACAGTTAGTATCCTAAGATCACGTAAACCGAACCATGCGACTCTATGATCCAGAGACGTTTCACGATAATTTTCTCAGCTCTGAGAACTCTTGCTCATTCCTCTGTACTCATTTCTCAATAAGTTACTCATTTTTACTCGTATGTGCGATGTTTATTGCATGTAGGGTAGTTTAAACATTTTTTTAAGGAAACTGCACTTCAAAGAATCGAATATTCTAAACTTTCAATAAGCAGCCATTATTAACATAATAGTATGCCAGTTTGAAAAAATTATCTGTAAATTTACGTGATGCAAAAATCGTTCAAAACGTTCTGCGAGGCAAATCGTTGGGCTACCAAATTTGATACTTGGTTACTTCTTGGGTAGTACTTGCTCATCAAGAAATGATTGTTCGAAATTTTAATTAATTTCTAAATAAAGATTAATCGAAATTTCAACGTTTCCCTCAATAATTGCGAAGCATATTATCGCCCAAGGAATCAGTTTTACAAAGCTTTAAAATTTACTTTTCAGTGATATCAATTTTGTTTTCCTGCAACTTTTTCTTTAATTTTAATAAATTTTTCAAAATTTATTATGCAACGGTTGATGCGATAGATTTTTACCATTCATTTGCTATTGAAATGCTTAGCAGTCTGTTTAATTGTGGAGTCTGCTTTCGCAGTATAACCATTAATTTAAAAATATACCCAATTTACATTTCAAAAATATTTAATTTTCAAGACTTGCTTGCGTACTTTTCTTAAATTTAATAGAAACATCTCGCATTTTGTATTATTTTTATTTAATTTTATTAATTTGTAAACTTCATTTAGAAACGACGGTGGAATCTATTTTATAAAAGAGGAAAGTGTGTTTGTTCGTTTCTTGGTTCTTTATGCACGTCCTCACCGTTGGACATACGACGACCAAATTTGGCACAGTGATGGATTAACCAAAGAAGGGAGCTAACGGCGTGAAAATTATTTTAAAATTCGAATTAGATTTCTTTTTATTTAATTAAATAACGAAAATTAACCTATTTTTAGACGTTTTCCCCCAATAACTTTTGAATTATTCACGGTACAAAATTTACCACACCTTCAAGAGCAAACAATTATCTTTTTATCGATACCAATTTAATTGTTATTTAATTGTTGTACAAGTTTTTCTATAACTGTAATTAAAGTTACAAAATTTATTTTAAATTCAAATTGCAACAATGCTTTTATTGTTATAAAATAAAATTCAAACTAATTTATTGTTTCATCAGATCCTTTATTCACTTGTTTCTACCACTGTTAAAGCTAAGAAAATATTGCTTTCTTTGGTCAAGGAAGACTTCTTTCTTCCGCTGTTATTTCGTAGTATGCACTTAACTTCCGTTTTTATTTCGTATATTTTAAAATGCACTCAAATATCCAATGACGTTAGTTTAGTTACTATGCGATGTTTCGTTTAAATTTCACAAATTTTTGAATATTAACGTTGATATGGCAGCGTTGTTTAAAAAGAATAAAAAAATGCTATTTCATATTTGAGTTTCAGTTGACTTTGTTTATAGTATTAATAGAGGGTATTTATATTTAGTTTTTATTCCCCTAACTGAGGTTAAAAATATTTTTTTGTGTGTTCAAGCATTCTTCAGAGATTCTTTCGAGTGAGAATTGTTCTCGAGCGATTTTGACTTTCTTTATCTGATTTATAAAACATTTTATTTAGATACTTCGCAGTAACCAAGTTATACAGTATAAATATATTTGTACATTGTAAAGCTGTATTAATTTTTTAACCGTATATTGTTTAAAATATTCTTTTGAATTTTCTGGTATTTTCATTCAAAGCATACTGTTATAAGGTGATAAAAAGGCTATATTTGTAAGTTTTAATTCAACAAGAAAAGATGCAAAGAAGATATATGTTTGTTGGGGAAAGTTGGTGACAATATTTCTAGGAGGAAAAAAAACAGGAGGACGGTATATGAAAAAATATGGATCCCGAGCAACGCCGGGTTTTCAGCTATTAGTATTATAAAATCGCAGACGGTAAAATAAATGGTGCTTTTTAATATCATGCTACGTTGTTTCGTATTAGTGGTTCGAATTTCCTTTATTTTATAATATTCTTTTTCCAATAAAATTAAATAGTTCTTTATATGGTTTATTAACACCATCAAAATTGTGTTTATTTGGGTTTTATGTAAAACATACATATGTGAATTATTCCTCCATAATGGTAAAAAGGCATTTTTTCTGATTAGGTTTATTTCTTTTGATGTTCATGGATATTTATTTTTGCATTCCATTTCCTTGCAGGTCTTAGTCCAGCAACCGTTGTTTGGCCACCGTAGAAGCCCGCATCTTAGAATCACCAATCCCAAGATGGTGGGCCAAGCACCTTCAATCGAGTATCATGGCCTTCCACCTCCTAAGGGTCTCTACCACCCCCAGTACGAGAAAGAGGCCTGTGGTGTCGGTTTCATCGTCAATATCAACGGCATTGCTTCGCACAAGGTGAGTTCAATTTCATTTTCAGTCAGTAATTGCAGTTACCTGAATTAAAAGAAAAGTGTTACCAGTAATGTTATAAGTGTTTTAAAAAAATGAGCTTCGAAATCAGTTTTTATAACTGTTAAATGCAAGTCGTCACTAAAATCTTAAATAAACTGTTTTGTACACCTTAGCAATTATAGCTTAATATAGTGAAACTCCTGCAAACCCGTAGCTATAAATGCGTAATCTATATTTTAAAATTTTTCTAAACTTCTTACGAAAAAAACATAATGTCGAGCGCATTGGCAAAAGACAGTTGCCAACATACAACTTATAATCGGAAAAAAATTGATATAAATCCCAACAAAAAAAATAAAGATCAGTTTTATTTTAGTCGCATCGTATTAGAAGTGCCAGTGTTTTTATTTCGCTCTTTAAAAATTCTGCATTAAATGTGGAATAATGAAATTGTATTCTTTTGTCTAAGAATTTTTCATGATTCCTAATACAGTGCTACCTCCGAAAAGCGGACAGTCACGGGACCAAAAGTTTTGTCCGTTTTTAGGAGGTGTCCTCTATTGGGGAGGACAAACTTTTTATAAAAAGTTTTTTCACTTCTGTTTGATATATGAAACATATATTTTTATCTTTCTTGTTAGAATAATTTTGAAATGTTTGCCAAAATAATTGAAAGTTTTTCAAAAAATGCCTCTCCGCTATCCAGAGGGAATAACATGGATTGTCCTGTATAGAACGACTGGGACTCGTAAAAATGTCCGTTAATTAGAGGTGTCCGCTATTCGGGAGTGTCCGTTAAGGGAGGTACCACTGTAGTTGGAAATGCAGATTATTCATTACAAAATTATTAAATTTGGGTTAAATGATCATTACAAAATTATTAAATTTTGGTTAAATGATCATTACAAAATTATTAAATTCTGGTTAAATGAAAGCATGTTTCAATGTTCCGTAGCTTACAAAACTTGCACTTACAAAAATAATTCTTATTTTATCGAAAATTAACTACGAAAGTTATCATTTTAATACGATCTTCAAAAGTGGCTGCACCTGATAAATTAAAAGTTCAGAAAAGTATATAAAGTTAAATCGTACAACGATTTAGAAATTAACTTTTATGTAGATTAGAATACCTACTCTTTATGCATAGATCACTGATAGACTGGTTTTAACAAGACCGGAGAGAAACACGTCGTATATTTTTAAAAAAAGCCCTCTATGTAATCACGGAAGTTTAAATATTTATGTAACGAAAATTACGTCTTCGAAATAACATCGATAGATTTTGTTACAAAATAGCCATAACAATTGTTGGTATTTTTAAAAATTTTTAAAACTAATATATTATATAAAGCAGTATCGGACGGAATTGGTTGTTTTAGGGGTAGAGGATTATTTCAGAGCTCTATATATTCCTGAATTTAATACACCAAAGAATGAAACGCAATATTCTGAAATTAACTCTAGAATTTGTACACATTTGGTTTCTTGTTTTCACTGAAAGCCAGCGGGAGTGATCTCCCCTAAACTTTCTCGTATACTTCCCCAAAAAAGGTGCTGTTTGCCCTCCCCCAGCGTGGAAAAAAAAATTCGAACCTACTGTAACCCAGAATGCAATGACTATAAGAAGGTTTTTCATTGTAGATTATAGTCATTGTAAAATATTTAGGTAAAGAATCAAATTCAAAGAGCACTGCTAGTTCCACTCTTGCTGACTCAAGGATAAAGTGATGTAATTCTCTCCATAGCTTCCGCGTGCACAGAGATTGCTACCAGTACGCATGCACATGGAGAATCAGATTTAAAAAATTGAATATGCATTTTGAACGTCTTTTTTTTAACCGATTGGAACGAAATGTGGGCACAGATCTATAATGATAGCAACCGTCATACCAATTTTTATTTATATAAGCCATAGGGTTTAGGATATAATTTTTACAAGTATGCGATTATACAGTCCGACAGACCATCAACCGTTCGACGGATTTGGTCCAAACTTTGATACGGACCTACATTCATGGTGATAAAACTGAGTACCAGATTTTATCCATCTAGCTATTCAAGTTTTTGAGTTATAGTGTTCACATGACTGCGGACAGGCAGACTTTGCGTAGACAGATTTTGTCCAAAATTTGATAGAAACCTACAAATTATGTGTAAAGATCACATGCCAAATTTCATCCCTATATCTCTAATAGTTTTCGAGGTATCGTGTTCACAGACATACAGACAGACATAGCTCCATCGGACTTGGAGAGGTCTAAAAGGTGAAGATTCGTCAAAATCTGGAGTTCGAATTTTTTGACAATTACAATACTTTCTCTTTGTATACTTCGTATACGAGAAAGTAAAAAGATACTGAAATAACCTTCTGTAGAGGAGGCATATTTACAAACCCTACCCTGATAGAACTGAGGCAGGAAATCAGTCAATATCATTGGCTACGAGGAGCAGTGACGTCGTTTTCAGCTCTCGCACGAAGCGTACGGCAATCATAACATAACAAGAGTCGTTCTACTTTTCTTCTCCGTTTTCCCACAGTTGAGCACAGAAACATTCTTCCGTGGGTTGTAATATTTTTAAAAATGATATTTTTTAAAATATCATAAAAAATAAAACATCCCAAACTGTAAGAAATTATACTAATGAAAAGTACACGCACGAGAGCAAAGAACGACGATATCGGCTTTCGGTGAAGCGATCCAATCATATTGTCCGATTTCCTGCCTCAGTTCTATCAGGGTAGGGTTTGTAAATATGCGTAGGGGAGACCGTCCGTCGTGGATCTTGAATTCTTATGTACACTTGATTCGGCTTTCGTTATCTTTCTGTTATTTTTCATTTTCTGATCCCTTCAACTGTTACTCTACTTAACGGGAAGTAAGTAGTAAAGCTTATAGTTTTATCATTGCTTTCCTACCGATACATAGAAAAAAAATCCGAAATTATGTTTCTTACAAAATTAGCAACTGGCGAAGGATTTACTGCCAAGATACATTTGAACAGTGAGAGAAGCAACAATCTACGCAGGAAGTCAACGAATTACGGTTCATCAATTATAGGCTGTGAAGGTTAATTGGCTTCAGTTGCAACACTGCACTTCAATAAATGTCTTCAACGGCATTTGCTAACAAAGAATGTGGATTACTTAACATTCGTGCAATGTATTTAAATCACTCATAAACATGTACGAAATAAATCGAATTTTATAAAAAAAAAAATTTGTATCAAAAAGTAGCATCATTAAACTTTTTAATCTAGGCATATACAAAAAGACTTGATGATATGCATTTCTTTGCATTTTATTCATTTGTCCACGATCCTGAAATTTTTTCGAAAGCAAATGCTTATACTGATGTTTTCTTCATTGAGAAGCGTCTAAAATATATGTGAACTAGCTTATATATTCGGCGTTGCTCGGGGTAGAAATATTTTCAAGTCTAAGTACTTGTAACTTAATTAAACGGTTTTTCACAGTAACGTCTTTCATTGATTTTCTTTTTCCGTCTCGTGTCTCTGACCCCTCGGCCAGCATCTAAACTAGCTTCTTTTTGTCTCCGTACTTTGAACCACTTCGCACGAGTCTGACAACCCTTGGAATTCCATCTTCCCATCCCCATCATTGCTACCGAGACAACGGAAATACTTCATATCATGCTTTTTATGGCTCCCCATTCTCTTCCTTTTGGTGTTTGTGTGTCTGACCGGAAGCATCATTCCTTTTTCTCCCTAGGCCCTCTCTCTTCGGCAGGAACGGGACTCGGTTAACCTTTAACTTTACATACCGATAGTGGCGTAGCGAGGGTAAGTGGCGCTCAGGTCATACTAGGATTTTTCTCTCCCCCCCCCCTTTCATCATAAGAGGCTTAACTTGCGTAAATGGCGCCCTGGACATGGTATTTTTCGGCTCCTTATTGCATTTGACTTTAAAAAAGCGAGACAAACATATTAAAATTCTGTCAACATGGTCTGTGGCGCCGAGGAAATATTTTTTTTACCCCAGTCGTCATATGCTTAGCAAGCGTAAATGGCCCTCTGGTCCTGGTATTATTTTTACGCCCCCTAATTATATTTTACATTAAAAACTGGCATAAATGCAGTAATGTTTTGTCTCCATGCCCCTCCCCTAAAACTGGCATCTGCGGCATCTATACTTCCCTTGCTCCGCGGTCGCCACATCGCTGATTAAGATCATTCAAAAATTTCTGAAATTTAAACAAAACATCGCGTAGTAACTAAACTAACGTCACTGGATTTTTGAGTGCATATTAAAAGCTACGAAATAAATTAAGTGCGTGCGACGAAATAACAGTGGAAGTAAGAAGTCTACTTCGACCAAAGAAAGCAATATTTTCTTATAACTTGTTGTTATAATAACTTGTTGTTACTAATCCCTCTCTGTCTAGCGGCAGCTAGACACCATCCATGAGCCCACTCTACTAAACCTGGAACGCGTGTGAAGCTCATGGTTGAGGGTGGTTGTGCAGCTTCTTTTTAAGGAGCACCCAAAGGGTAGAAGTCTGACTTGGCGCTCCTATGCCTACTGACATTAGCTGGGCATATTGGTCTGGCCTTCACACCTAGGGTGGCCCTGCCAGGAGAAAATCTCCCGATGCATTTCACCCAGACCGCCCAGTGTTCTTAACTTCAACAATGGTGAATAAAGGAATTTGATGAAACGATAAATTGGTTTGAATTAAATTTTATAACAATAAAAGCATTGTTGCAAATTGATTTTAAAATGAATTTTGAATCGTTAATTACAGTTAAGAGATAAAATTGTACAACAGTTAAATTAGTATCGTTAAAAAGATAATTTTTTGCTTTTTTAAGGCGATATAAAAATTTTCGTACGATAAGTACTTCAGATGTTATTGGCGAAAAACATCTAAAAATAGCTTAATTTTCGTTATTTAATTAAATAAAGATATATAATTAGAATCTTAAAATAATTTTTTACGATGTTAGCTCCCACTTGTACTAATCCATCACTGTGCCAAATTTGGTGGCAGTAAGTCAAACGGTGTGGGCGTGCATAAAGAACCAAAAAACGAACAAACACACATACCTTCCTCTTTTATATATACGTATATACTAGCAGTACGCGCACGGCGTTGCCCGTGGAATCAGGAATTCAACAAAATGAAAAAAAAGCGCCCACAATGACATGAAAAAGTTTTGAAAACAAAATTGAAACAAAAAATACACATTATTTGATTTTCCTGCTTATTTTTTTGCCCTACAGTACAGAATACGTTAACCCAAAAAGAATATCACAAAATTGGAACGTGAAAATTATTAATATACAGCAAGCAAAAGATAAAATCGAATCCGAAAATAATAATCGAAGTCATTCATTCAGTTGAAGGTTCAGGAAGAACGTTGGATGCAGCAAATTTGAAAACAAAAATAAAATTTAGATGGCAAAACTTACTATTTTTTAAAAATTTCTCAAAATTTAGTAAATTATGTTGGACGTTCAAAATTAGAACGAATATTGTTCGTTCTACCCGATGGTGCATTGATTGTTTTTCAACAATCATTAGAAAAGATGCTACAGCCGTAAACGTGCCAAAAATGACCAAAAGCAACACAAAACATTAAATAAAAAATTTTCTAGATTAAATTTTAAAATTCCGGCTTCGAGGTGCATTCAGTCACCATTACGACTACCTGTGTGCCAAGTTTCATGGCTGTAAGTTCGATAGATTCGTCTGGACATCGCAGACACACACACACGCACACAAACATTGCCTTTTATAAGTATAGGTGATGCAACTGAGATGTGTTACTAATTTATTATTTGCGAAATATGGTATAATTTTTTATAATGTTCATTATCCTCGAACACGAAATTCCATTGCACAACTTTAAACCCTCCCCCCCCCCCCGCTAATATTTATGAAAATCCAGACGAACAAATGTTTTAATTGTTCATTAAATTGGCTTGGATATGAGCTAAAAGTATAGTTTCTGCTTGCCATTTATTTTCTGACGAAATAAAAGTCAGCAGGAATAAAATGGTATTCTGCTGAGTTTTAAAACTAAAGATGTTGAAAGTGAATAAGAGAAATAGTATTTGTGTACTTACTTTGACATCTGGTTTCCCTGCATGTTTGAAACGAATGACTTTAGGAAAATGACATTTCATTTTTAAACAAAGGTACTTGATGCATTGTTTGAAATTTTACTCTGCATTCAATGCTAAGACAACAAATGAAAGTTTATCAAAAACATTCTTCGTTTTATTACTCCCAATTTCAGAACATTATGAAACTATCCTTTATTTTCCCGAAGAACGCTATCTGAAACCATTTAATTTTTCGAGTACTATTGGAGAAGAACGGCTATTGGATTTGACTATGGATCGATTTTGACAATTGAAAAAAAATATTTTG
The DNA here is from genome assembly GCA_013235015.1 of Araneus ventricosus. Lineage (NCBI taxonomy): Eukaryota > Metazoa > Arthropoda > Arachnida > Araneae > Araneidae > Araneus > Araneus ventricosus. The sequence continues at coordinate 162,852 of BGPR01001568.1, forward strand.
TAATTTTAGCGCTATCCCGATTAACTTTCCCTCCCTCTCCCCCCTTGCAGTTTTAAATCTAAATTCTCTTTTTTTAGACAAACTCGTGCAATTCCAAATTTTGAGTTACTTGAAACTTCATTAACTTGAGTACTTTTCCGGTTGCATCAACTTAGCGTTTTATTTGTGTTAATAATTTTCTAATGACGGCGCTGGATGGTTTTATTCATGAAGATTTCTGGTGCTTTTCGTTTTGTTCTGAGGTTCATAGCATTCTTACTCGGTTATTAAGACACTATAGTTCAGAGTTTGAAAAAGTTTTTCTCTTTGAATGCATTGTATACAGCTAGCATATAATGCTGTAATATTAATGGACACACAATTTCCCCTTTTGGAACTGTACTCCAAATAAAATCCCTCTGTAGAGTGATTTTTGCAAGCAACTAATAGGAAGACATTATTATTCAATCAAGCTTTCATAATACTTGTAAAACCCAAGTTTTTTCAGTTAGTTGGTGGATACGATATCAGTGAAAGTCTGTCATACCTTTAGCATTTCTTATTATAAAGCCATCTGTGAATTGTCTTTCAAAAACATTTTGTATAATCACTCATAAGAAAATGATTAAAATAGATTGGTCAAGGCATTATTTGATGTGATGTTCCTCCCCATGCATTAAGTATAATCACAGATTTTATGAACCTTTACAATGGCAATTTTTAAAGTAAAAAAATGATTTAATTTTTTTGATAACTTGTTATACAGGCATATACAGTGTGGCTTCTACAAGCATTTGGACACATGAAAATTTGACCAGAAAAGTTCTAATTTTTTTCATAAAATCTCCATTTGATTTTGGATAAAATCTGACGTAATTTTTTTCTTAAACAGTGATTCTTTCTTTTATCAAAATGTGCGAAGCGGAGAAAGCACGCACCACAAGTGTCTGGACACCGTAATATCTCGGTTAAATTCTTTGATCAAATTATCGTGTACTCTGATTATTTTTACGTTAACTTGCTTATTTGATAAGAATTTCTTTTTATTTACCACCTAAAAATTGCTCATAAGCGTAAGGAAACAATAAACGACATTCAAAAACTTACTTTTCATCATAAAAGTAGTAAATAGGTTCGAATATTGCTATGTTAGTAAAATTTTCCATTCGTTGTTCAGACGAACAAGCTACTAATATCATTCCAAGACAAAGTATTATGATATTTGCTGTTTTTAACGCCTTTTTTTAAGTGTCCGAAATACTTTTGCGAGGCAAATTTGTGTAGTTTTTAATTGATTTTCAAAAAAATAGTTTTACAGTACATTCAAAATTCTTTATATAGTTTTGTTGAGAATTGTATATAGGTATTTTCGTTATAAAAATCCCGTTATGAAATACGAAATTTCACAAATAGACAGTTTCGGCAAAATTAGAAATTGTCTGATTGTGTTCGGAAGTAACTTTTTTTTGAAGAGGTTAACAACACCGAATAATTTGTGCCACTAGTAATTATTTTTTTAAACAAATTTCTCTTGCTCGAAAAGTTTATTTGTGAATGGGATAGTAGTATTGTCGTTTTGTAAAGCTTTATAGCAACATAATTAAATTGCAATCGTAGGGAATCGGATACTAGGCGATTTTTATCCTATTTTAATATCAAGCTGAATTATGAATACATAAACAGGACTATTCTGAATTTGCATCTCAATGTTAAAATATAATTTGTAAAGAATTAACGCTCTCTGAATTTTTAAAAAAATTATTTTATATGATTTTACTGTCAAGTAGACGAGTTAAACATCTACATCAATTATTTTGTTCCGATCGCCAATTAATCTAAGCCTTCCATCACCTGTCTGTTGAAATATCCGTACGAATTAATTTTTAAACGAAGTCATTTTAGTTTACAGGTAATTTAATATATTTTTCTCTTGGACTTTTCGTTTCCATTAACTGTAAATATGACAAAGACTCAACTCTATTTCATTCAATTCAAACGAACTTATTTGAATGAAACTAAAAGTCAATCGCCTTGTAACAATCACAAATAAACTAACTTCTAAATTATATTTTAAACTCAAACTACCTTAATTTCCTGAGAAAAATGGTTCGAAAACTGGCATGAGAAAAAGGCTAAGCATAGAAATATCTCGCGTCGAATTCAACACCAAATTTATTTCGTCGTCAAAGGTTTTCCTCTATAAAAATGCAATTTTTATTTTTTCAACTCATTATTCCCCTTTCATTTCACACTTTATTTCATCTTTAAACATCAGAATGAGGTAGAGAGTAAGAATTTTGAAGTTTAGCAAAAAAATAATTTAAAATATAAGTTTCCATTTAGTATTAAAACTTTAGAAAATTCAACGGACATTCAAATATCTGTTACATATTAACAGATTACTCATCATTCTGTCGTATGTTTTATAGTTAAAGTAAAATGGGTTTCTATTCTTAGTATCTTTATAACTTTGATATTCATATAAATTCCATTTGCTTTTATCGTATATTCACATCCAATCTCTAGGTTCAAAAATTCTATTAAAGAATCCAATTTTCTCTGCGGTCCCATGGATATTATTCGTTCGGCTTCTTAGCTAAACGCCCAATAAATCCCATGCAAAAAATGGCTCGGCAGGAGGGATTACATTTCCCATACTTCCTTTAAATCGGCTCTGAAGACAACGAAAACGGGAATTATCGGAATCTAGATTGTATTCATTTTCCCTCGTAACAGAAGCTTATGGCTCCAAGCAAGTTGTGTTTTTAATCCTGCTTAACGCATATATATGTAAACGTTTGTTATATAATGAATAATAAATCTTCAGACTAATATTAACCTCTTATTTGCCCCATTTTTGTCACCGCAGGTTTCTTGACGATTGTGCTTTTGACTTATTTAACACTTACAGAACTGTTACTTCGTATCTTTCATCATTGCGTCTGTCATATATTTGCGAACTTATGCTTTTTAGATTGGATTTCCCTAAATTTTCTTTGCTATATGCGGCTGCATTTTACAGAAAATTTTGTAGTATTACTCTTTAGAGTTTGGTTGTTTTTATTCAAATCTATGATAGGATCTACATTCTAGTATCTCTCAGTATCTGAATGAATACTTTTTAATTATATGCACACAGTCTTGTCTGGACTTCTGTCACCTTCCACTTTCCTTATCGTACATGCTTTAAGAACTTGACTGTCTAATTTGGCTGTCTATTGCGAGTTGGTTTGGTTCTTGTACAAATTTCCTTGCACCCAATCTATTTGTGGTAATTTTTTGACAATTCTCACAAATTTATTATCACTAATGCTTTCAAAAGCAGACTCGAATTAGAAAAATTATCAAAATTCTCATATGTGGATAGATCATCATAAAAATCAAATGCCTAATTCTTTTGAAAAGCATTTCAACGTCTCTGGCATAAAGTTGTTCAAGGATTCGCACTTACCATGAAATAAACTAATTTTTTTTTCTAAAGCTGTCTGCAATAATTCAAAACGCAATGAATCTTGATTCTAATGCGGCATCACTGTCATCATTCACATCAACATTAAAACGTGATGTTAAATTTAAAGTTTAATTGTAGTTTTAAAACTAACAAATCGATATGAATGCAGATGTATTGCCACGTAGATGTAATAACAGATGGAATTGAAGACACAATCTAAATCTTTTCCAGTTTATTAACAAACTATTCTTGGCTGAGAACTTTTCAGACTCTATGTATATGATTTTATATAGTATAATGGAATATTCCAGAACACTGTCCTGGAAGCGTAAAGAATATTCTAGAAGTCCTAAATAAAACCAGGGAATGTTTAAACAGAAGTCTAGGAGAAAATTTCGATGTTGCTGTCTCTGGTAGGGGTGGCGGTTATTGCGAAAATAACCAGTTTTTTGGTTATTCAGGTTTTTTTTTACCTCCGGTTTAACCTGGCGGTTATAACCGACCGCTCAAAAGAACCGATTTAAAAAAAAAAATTCCGTTTGCAGACAAAATTTTTTTATTGATATTGTTTTTACAGGAAATCGATCGATTGGCCAATATTTATCTGTTCATAAAGACTCTTTCAGTAATAATCCGCCAACCAACAGACGCCTCGAGCAAGCAGTTGTCGGTGATTGGCCTAAGTTGATGAAATTCAAAACTTCATAACTTGGTAAATTTTAGTCTAATCGGACCTAAAATCGAATCTATCTTCAGATCCCTTTTTTTACCTGCTTATTGGATTTAAAAAATAACCGGGACAAAAACGGTTTTCAGTTAAAACCGTTAGGTTTTTCCCATCCCTAATCTCTGGGAGTTGAACACAGAAACACCCATTCTCGCGTCGAGTGCTTCACCTCAACGCTATAGGTGTTTGAGAACAGGTATAAAATATGTGTTGCAAATCAGTAATAACTAACGTATATACATATTTTAATCAAAGTTTACTTTGATGAAAGCAAGTCTCAAAACACGAAGTTTTTTTGTGAATTTAATTATTTTCATTAATTGATTTCAAATATTACTTTACCCAGAAAACCATAAAAAAACATAAATATATTTTCATGGAATTGAATACAATCATTTTCAAAAGTATACAGTAAAATTACATAAATTTCATAAAAATGGAATTATTAAATCGATCATAAAGCAAATGACAAACCAACGAATCAGCATTTCTGTAACATTAGTATAGATGTAAGCTGACATATCTATCGATTTAGTTTCATTATTCACTTTCCAATAATAACTTGTGCCTCTCACTCACGAAATATTACAGAAGAATGTGACATTTTTTGAACGGGTGCCAAAATTTCCTCCCAGAGGATTAACTGCGCTTCCTGTTAATGAAATAAGATTATCAATCTTCTTCGGCGGTAAATTAAGAAACATCCCGTACTGCATCTGAGAATTCTTCGCCGTGAAGATCCAAAAATGGAAACAGTGAAATCGGGAACCATCTCCAAAATGCACATTTTGAGACGCAACTGTTTTTGTAAAAAAATTGATGACGAATCTGTAATGCTGTAATTTTCAAAAGTTAATAATTGCATTAAAAGTAGCCTGAATTTGTTCAATTTTGCATAGCAACTACACACAGATAGAGTTTACAATAATGTGACCTGTAGTCCACAAAATAATGGTTGTTTCTCGATTGCTTGACTGTATCCAATTAGGTTGAAAATTTCATTATGATGGTTTATAATCCTGAGTCAAAATGTCTCTAATAAAATATATTCAACATAATTGAACTCTAAAAAGAATTTAAATTCCTCCTAGCTCTAAATTTAAGATTGATCATTTCTCCCTTGAATAAGTTTGTCCTTCTGTAATATTTGGACGTAGTCACACAATTAGGAACAAACTCCAAAGCAGCAATATAAAATATAGTTGTTTTCGCTAATTCTCTTGCTGCGTTTTCCCATAATTAATTATCGCAGTCTAATCAGTCTGTCGAGCAACTCGATTTTGAAGAGGCAAATTAGTGTACTTGGGTACAATTTCCGATAGGAAATCCGAAATCTCCAAAATGGGAATCGATTCCTAATTGCGTAACTGCGTCCGCTTTAAGGAGTTTTTAAGAATTTTATTTTAGGTTTTCTTTCTTCGTTGCTGTTTGAAGAACTGTTTGTTTCTAACAAAAGAGTTAGAAACATTAGTTTACTTCCTGAACCTTATGTAAATGCAAATGATTGTTCTGTCGCTTTTGAAATCTCGCTCCTATAAACAAAATGAAATATTAAACTTCGATTAACCGTCAGTTTCTGTTATCCGTCATTTCTGTACATTGCTACTCTTTGTTTGAAGTTTAAATTGATCTTTTTGTAAAATTCGACATATGTATGTTATAACCTCACTTAATTTTACTTTAAATTCTAATATTATATATTTTAAAATCTTAGTACAGTATACTAATGCATTCAAAAATCACTTTTCTTAAACTCCAGTTTCGTTTTATTTCCCGCGATGGAGGTATATTAAGTCGCGCATTTTGGCATATTTATTACTAAAAGAATATTTTAATCGCTTTCACGCGCCCACAGAAAATCATAATAGCGTTTTCTTGGCGCCAGATTTTTCCCTAAAACACTTACGTAATTTACTAAAAATAGCTAATATTCCCGTCACTTTGATCACTTGTCCATATGTTATCCCCTATCTGAGAGAACGCAGGGATTTTCTGTTCTCTTTCGACTTGAAACCAGGGTTGCGCCTTTTTATGGTCAAATTATAGAAATTTGGCCTTAAATTCATTTTTGGCTTTATTTTCGTTAATGATTTTAGAACATTTTTAATTAATTATTCTATTGTTTATAATAAATTTCTGATATTACACATTTCAAATGAGTTATAATGAGCTGTCAAACGAAGTAGCTCCTGAATAGAACAACATATTATATAGAGCAAGAATATTTTAAATTTCTTTCACTTGATAAATAAATGAAAAATAGCTCTTTATTCGGCCTTTTTAATAATGTTGATAATAAATGAAAAATAGCTCTTTATTCGGCCTTTTTACTTTCTCGTATACCACGTATACAAAAAGAAAGTATTGTAATCGTCAAAAAATTCGAACTCGCGATTTTCACGAATCTCCATGTTTTAGACCTACCCGAGTCCGAAAAACACAATTTTGGAATTATGTCTGTCTGTGAACACGATAACTCGAAAACTATTAGAGCTATGGGGACGGAATTTGGTGTGTGATCTTTACACATAATTTGTAGGTTTCTATCAAATTTTGGACAAAATCCGTCTACGAGAAGTCTGCCTGTCTGTCTCTCCGCGGTCATGCGAACACTATAACTCAAAAACTTGACTAGCTGGATGAATAAAATTTGGTACACAGTTTTATCATCATGAATGTAGGTCCGTATCAAATTTTGGACCAAATCCGACAAAGGGTTGACTGTCTGTAGGCCTGTATAATCTCATACTTGTTTTTACTTAAGTTAGTATGATTGGCGTTTCACCTTGGTGGTCTACAAAGGAAATTGTAGCGAGCCGCAAACACGCGCTTCGGAAAAGTATGGCACCCGAATCGAAACTTCGTTCTGACGCGTTCTTTTTCTCTGTGTTTCTGACATTCTTCAGATGGAAGGTGTGGTGAAATCTTGCGTGATATCTGTAGTAAGATTTCTTACTCAAAAACATTAAATTAAGTTGTGGGTACCTCAGCGCGCGTAAAAATTGAAAACATACTCAATTCTTTTTGCAAAATACTAAGTTTCAGGAATTCATGAATTTGTTATGTTTCATTGTAAATCAGCAATCATAATTTTTTTCCTCAAAATAACTAGGCCTTGATTAAATACCCCAAGCATATTTACCTACTGAGTGTTTGTCCACCCCACATTACTGGTCGTATGCGGGAAAGTTTTCGGGTTTATTACTTTAATGACTACTACAACGAAAACATTTTATGTTTTATTCACTCTTAAAGGATTTTATTTTCGTCCCAAGCCATCTGTGAAATCCCGTTACTGTACATAAGTATATTAAGAGATTTCTGTTATTCATCTATTCGGTTATCTCTCGCATCTCTGGTTCGGACAGTGAAGGTTAATGGGAGTTTTACTATACTTGTAAAAGTCAACTGCATTTGTCTTAAGTATTGCAAAAGATTATCTGCCAAAATTTTAACTCGCGTTAATTTGGATCTCGCGTTAACTTCACAAATGTTTACAGGTTACGTTTTGGAAACATTAAAATAATAATACTCACTATTTTCTAAGCATGTAAAGTCCGGTATTAACTGGCAATTACCTTGAGTCATTACGCAAACCATGTTTATGAACAAGATTTCCAGCGAAGTTATGAAGATGGTATGCTTTGATTGCAAGTAGCCTTTGAACTTCAAATGCTTTTTTAACACATTCCCGGAATCGTTTGTAAAGTTTTATTTGGTATATTTCACTTCCGATCGTTGAACGCTACTGAAATTTGAGCTTCTGAAAGGTATTTTCTTGTATTTGAATAAAATATGGAATTGCGAAAAGATCGACCAATCTAAAAGCTTGTTAGACAAGTTGTGTTTTACAGATTGCATTGCTTAAAGAGTATTCAGATTTTCTAAATGAATGTTATGTCGAGTAAATGCAGCTCGAACTTTATTAAAATTTGTAATAGGATTCGGCCAAAACATGCATATCTTTAGAATTCGAATTATTTTTAAGAATCACAGTGGCGAATCTAGGATTTCGGTCTGGCGGGAGCTGAGGTCATAAAAATTTTGTATCGTCGTGACGAATTTCAAACCTCATGGCTTATATAACCCAAAACATTTTACCTTTACAGACTTTATTCACCTGACAATAAGAATAATAAAGAACAATACAATTCTGCGACCGCGTCAACGCTACAAGTACATGGAAAGACTAGAAAAGTAGGAAAATTTTCAAGCCTGTCAAGCCAGAAAGCAATGCTGTCGCGTTTTTATTATCTTTTTAAAGGGAAATTAAGAACAAACGGTTATAGTGATTTTAAATAAAATCAAGAATTCTGGCTTAAATCTGCTGGGGCAGCAGCCCCATAGCTCCCCCCTCCCCAGATTCGCCACTGGTACCTCAAATGATAGAATATTTTCCCTTCCTCGTGCCTTGTTGATCATCGTTTTTAAACATTTATTACCATATCTATTAGAGAATAATTTAGGAAGCGGCTTAAGGTAATTTCAGGCAGGGAAGACTAATTATCGGGTTCTGTGGTAGCTAAGAGGATCTTGGTGATCGCAACGCTGTGAATTCGAATCTTGATTACACCGAAAAACCTTTACTGCAAAAGGCACTTAAAGTTTTTGTCTGCAAGGTAATAAGTTGCACATTAATTGAAATCTCCAAGCTTTTGTGACGTGGAAATTTGGGTTACGTGTCCTGTCGTCGTCTGGTGTTAAAGGTTCTTCTCCCTTGAGTAATTTAAAAAATTGTGCTTTAAAAAAATGTATTGCAATCAGTCCGACCCGTAGCCACTATTGCATTTGAACGGAAATGAAAATTTATAAATTATCAAAGCATTTTTTAAAAGTCGAATTTAGCTGAAAATTTATAAAATATTCTTCGCTTGTATTCATTAGATGTCATTTTTCTGTACTTTTGTAACGGCAGTTCTCGATACTTAATAAACATTGATTTGTGAAAAACCAATAATAAGTTCTCCATAAATTTCATCACTATTCATTTCTCCAAAGTAGTAAAAAAAACCCCATTAAAACTGGTCATTTATTTTTAATTTCTTATCAAAAACATCGTAAGATTGTTCATTGTAGATATATTCTTTTCCTTGCAGCTTATAGCTGATGCAGCCACCATTTCCAAGCGCATGGAACATCGCGGAGCCTGTGCCTGTGACAACAGCACGGGAGATGGGGCAGGAGTTATGACTGCCATACCCCATTCTTTCTACTCTCAGGTGCTCAAGTAAGTGTACCCGTTATTTTTATAATAGCTGTGTTCTGTCGTAGAAACGTGTAATTCAGTAATTTCTCTTTGAAGTTGAATTGTTGCAAAGTGTGACTTTGCGAAAGAAACTGGAAAAGAAGTCTTTGTTATTCTGAATATATTTTTTTTTCTTATGTATCCAAAAAGACTTTCATTAATGCATCCGCTCTGAAATTACTTCCTCTCTTCGATGAAGTTGATTCATAAGTATTTAATAAAAGCAATTTGAATTTGTGTTAAGACATTAATTTAATAGTGCATTGTCACCAAAGTTTTTTCAATTTATTCTACAGGTAATGTTTTAAATATTTTTCTTGGCATTTCTGAAATCAGCGATGAATTCATCTTAGTTAGGTTAAATTATTTCTAGTTATTCTTTCCGTTGAACATATTTTCGCATGAACGTGCATAAAAATTTGTTGGAAACAGCTTACCTATTTATTTCGGTAAACTGCAACAGAATGTTAAATCTAAATTTTGCTTTGTGTAAAAGATTTCGAAGTTTCCTTTTTAAAATATCTGTGGAGTGAAAAGTATCATCCTCTGAAAAATATTTACGGCGTGTGGAAGGAAATTTAATTCACCGTAAATTTCCAAAAGAAGCAGCAAATAAAACTTAGCGGAAAGAATTCGTGGAATGTACATTTTCTTTTTATTCTTTGGCGTCACTTCTCTCACGATCCCATCTGAAGCATTCATTCTCTATTTCTCAAAATATTTTGTTCACTTGAAGTAGGAAGCTACCGCGAAAATGCTTGAAAATCGATAATTTTGCTCGTATTTTACGCAAACAAAATATTTATATTCAATATACTAGAACCACGGATACGTGATTTGAAATAAATGTTTGAAATTTCTCAGTGGTCGTGTGTTCTAGAAGCTACGGTGGAGTTACTGTTTAGTTATCAATGAGTACATTTGCGTGGTTTGAATAAACAATGTGAGGAATTAATGCTTTACCTAACTGGAGTTATTTTTATCAGAAGTATAAATTTAAATAAATATCCACTTGGGCAATTTGTTCAAGGAAGCACGAAAAATTTGTAAATATTATACAAGTTTTTTTTTCCCTTTTATATGACTATTGCTTGTTTCGTTTTTGTCGGATATTATGTCATATTGATGCGCCATTATTTTCCTGAATACGGGGCGTTCAGAGAACAAAGGAATCAAAATCACATTAACAAAGTTTCAATAAAAGCGGGTCAAGGTTTTACGGAATACTCAATTACCGGAAAAATTTTACGCTGTTTCGAAAACGTCAGAATAATATAAAATACTTTTTATATTTTAAAACTCTGAAAGGTGCTTCAGATACAGTTATTAACGATGAAATATATTCAAAATGCCCCGTGCCCTTGTTACACTGAACACCTCATATTACAATGCTAAAAAAAATAGCGTTGTGAGTTATACAGCTTTCAAGAATTTTTTTTCTGAAATCAAAAAGGTGCGGATTTGCATTCGCAAGTCTTATTTAATTATATTTTTAAATATTTACATTATGAAAATATTCGTTAAAGCATGAAATTGATTTTTCCCCATTACAATATTATATTACATAAATTTTGAATGTGTTCGGTGGATTGTATTTGTAATTCATTTAATTATAAAATTCAAAATAGTAAAATAAACACTGTCTATACTGAAACGCATCAGATGCTATGTTTCCTGCTCTATTCAACCAAAAATAATCTCATCAGAAGCAAATTATAAGGCCTAAAGAATAATTTTCTAATTCTAATCCATTTCCATCTTCCGTTTTTACAGTTTCAAATTAAACATTTTCATGGCAAGATGTTATTGTTGGTGCTTATTTAGTCATTTAATTTATCTAAACTATCTAGTACCGGGATCTTAATGAGTATTGCAATGGTCTGGGCTTCAGACTCCGAAGGTGCTGAGTTCGAGACTCGATTTCGCGTAGGATTGTCAGTGGTCCTAATAGTCGTTAATCAGTTGGAGTTCCACATCACTCCAGCGGAAGAATATTTAAGTTTGGAGATGGGATTGCCTTCTCGAGTGACGTTTGATTACAACTCCTTCAAATAGCTGTAGAGTAGCTTCAAAATTGGGGACTAATCTAATTAATCACATGAAATCAAAGTGTACAAGACTAGAATTGCACTTTTTCGTTTAGAAAGTGTTTAATTTAGTGAAATTCTGTATATGAAACAATATTTTAAGTTAAAAGCTTTGAACCGTTTTTCTTGGAATGATGATCTTGAATGGTATTGGTTGTTTTAGTGCCTTAGTGATGCAAGTTGTTTTGGACAAATGCGTTTGTTTGCATACTCTGTACAATAGAGCATTCTTTAGATACAATCTGTATAGGATTCTATAAAATGTGTTTAAGATTTATTAAGATATTCAAACTTACAAACCGAAATCTCTAGTGTATCTGAAAATATTTAATCGGTTGTGACTCAGTATGTAACATTTTTAACTTTGATCTGAAAGAATTTTCTTTTATTTGTCTGTGAATATATAGTCCGTAGATACATCTGATGTCGCACTGTGATCGCTTCTGTTAAAATCGACAGAGAAGGTATAAGACATATATATTACAAAAAAAAATGAAATGATGAATGATTCAGAAACTTCCTATGAATTTTATTTCTTGGTTTACACCTCTGTAGAGTTTACTATTGAACTAATCAAAAAATATTTTTTATCATTTCAGGGAAGAACTGAATGTTACACTTCCTCCCAAAGGCCAGTACGCGACAGGCATTATTTTTATGGACAAGCCAACCTCCAGTGCAGCTGAAAAGCACTTCGAGCAACTAGCCAAAGAGCTTCACTTGGAGGTAAAAATACGATTCGTAGATTTCCACATTTTCTCTGCTACAGTTTCTGAAAATCTTGAATTTTTCTGAGTATTTTTCGTAATTTCAATGTATAACGCTTTTGCCCCAAACGAAGGCAAAATGCGATAAAAGGAACACAAATTTTCAATTCTTAAAGTTCATAATTTTTCCTGGAACTTTCCGCTTTGTGATCGAAGCCTTTGAGTTTGAGCCTGGATTTCATCTGAGCTATTTTTTTGTGTACTTCGTGTTCTTTAAATGTAATTGCGACTTAATATTCTCTCGCTAGTGTGGTTGTGATATGGATGATTGGGGAATAACATGCGAAGAGATATGTTGTACATCATCTGTTACATTGGCGTAGCGACCAGGGGGCAAGAGGATATAGATGCCCCGGGCGGTAATGCGTTTGTCACTTTTTAAAGTGAAATATCATGTGGGGACGAAAAAAGAAGGCCCTACCCCGGGCGCCATTGACACTTGTTGAACCACAAATGTCGACTGGGGGTGAAAAAAAATCATTGTTACGAAAATCGTTCTGTTGGGTGTACTGTGAAAACAGTCCAACAAACAGGATTATGGAGAACGAAGCTTTTATTCTCGAATATCCCGGAAACACGAAGCACAGGTATCAGGAAAACACAACAACCCCAGTAGGCAGCAAATCACTAACAATAATAGCAGGAACAATAGCACTAAGCGTCAAACAGCCGACCAACTCGCAATGCGAAGACTTCGAAGAGATTGATTCCTTGTCGAGTAGGTCTATATTTATACCCTTTTTCCGACAGGCTATGACGTCGCATGGAGTCATCCAGTACATTCTGTATATGTCCGCTCCTAATAGATATCGAGAAAATTCTAGTATATTTGAGGACCTTCATTTTGTCGCCAAAATCTCCAAATTTGTCGTCTAGTCACCGAAATGGCTTCCAAGTTTGTCGCCAAGGTCAGGGATGCAGGCCTGGCCGCCGACTTCATTCCATAAGTATCCGTGTAAATCTCTCTTCCCAACCATAAGACTAACATTGCTGGGAAGCGGCATTCCAAGTTCTTAACAATATTATGCACCTCACTACGCCACTGATCTGTTAACGATCGAAGTTGCGCTTTCTTCTTAAATATAAATATATTAAACAAAAGCTGTTTTTAAAAAAGCACTAAATAGTAATTAAAAAATATTTTTTTAATTTAAAATAGTAATTAAAAATATTTTTAAATTTAAATTGCTTTATACTTTTTGCTCATTAATATGTAATTAACTGACATAAATATTATGAAATCTTGAAATTAATTTTTTTTCTCAAATTCGCAACCAGCTCGCGCCACGAGTATGGAATCAAAATTAAATTACAGTAACCAATTAACTGTTAATGAAGTTCTGAAAATATTTTTTAAATGTATTGTCATCAAGGACACACAAGTATGGATATTTTCAAAACTAGCGCTTCAAGAAGTGAGTAAAAAAATCTTTTAAAAATTCCATCTTTACAAACATGAAACAAATCAAGTTAAATAAAAAGTGTTTAGAAATCAATCTTGCCTCTCGTATTGCGAAAAGTTGCGTTAATTTTACTCGAAGCGTATACAAATTAATCATTTGCATAATTTAGAAATGTTAAATTCTTTTACGACTCTGCTATAGTATTTACTATCTTATCCGAATTTGTCCTAGATGTATGCAGGAATGGCGTTAGTTTGCCCGACGGGGGGACCCGATTTGCCCGACAGGGTAGCACCTGCTATACGGGGGACGAGTCTAATGAAATTGGTCTCAAATTTTCGCCAGATTCTTATTTATCAACTACAGTTGAATACCCCGTACAAAAATTTTCTCCGACGGGATACAAAAATTCTCCCGGTTCTCCCCTCTGGTGCCACCCCTGGATATATGCGAGACACTATCGATCGCGCTTCCTTCAAATCGTAGCGGCAAATTTTGATCGTGGATTTTTCGGCTTCACCAAAATTCAATTCCATTAAATTTAATCTTGATACAAACGCTTTAATGCGCATCGTGAAAGACATACTATTCATTATTATTAATTCTAGTACCGTCCTCCTCATTTGTTTAGTTGTATTTATTACGAAATCTGACACTAGTAATCCACTATGCATTTTTGTATCTGTTTTATTCGTTCTGTCATTTTTCGCGCCTTTCGCATTAATTTTGGATATGTTTTTCTTGCAGGTTCTTTGCTGGCGAGACGTACCAGTCAACAGCTCAATTCTCGGAATTGTTGCTAAAGCCAACGAACCCCTTATGAGGCAAGTCTTCATTGTCGCACCGCAAATGGATAAAGACACATTCCGCAGAGAAGTAAGTCATCTTGTTTCTTGCTAGAATAATTCGACTTCGTACAATTTCAGGCATTTCTCTCGTTTGTGTTTTAAAGTTGTCACTTTAAAACTAAATTATCTTCAAGTCTCTTAAAGTTTAATATCTGTTCCTTTCCTATGCAAATGTGAGAGAACTGCGACTTGAACAGTCATCTTATTGAATTAAATCTCTTGGGCGCATTTGTAAGTTTTTTCTTTAATCATCCAACTTCGGGCTACTTTTTGAATCCCTATTGATATCCTTCTCTTCCGAGTAGGTACAATGCGTTTGCAACGAAGTAGATTGTTAAGTATTTGTAAGCATCGTTATAATATTTAGTATTATATAATTCAACTCTATAATCAATAGTATAATTCTTTTAAGTCATATAATCATTTAAATCTATTATAACGTCGGCTGCAAAATTGCATATTTCCTACGTTACCCAACACAAAATGCTTAACTTTTTTTTTTTTTTTACTTAACTACAAAAGGTATCTTAAAGACCTTACACTTCAAGATAACTATTTTGGAGCGTACGATTTCCCTACTGAGATATTTCGGTTAATAACTTAAGCAGTACGCCAAAACCAGAGAACTTGCAGTTAAATCTGTGACGAAACCCAGACGCCTGTGTGACTCAAGTAAAATGGTAGGAGTCTGTATGAATTGATCGGAAAATTGAGTAACAGTCTTCAGGGCAGATCTGACACCAATTTTTTTTTCTTGTAATTGTCTAATTGTTCTCGTAAACATATACGAGAAAAGGCATGAATTAAAATATGTTTATAAGCTGAACTTTTGAGAGTTTCATAATAAGAAGCTTTGCATAAAAACGAGCGTTTATAAAAAGTGAAAAACATGAAACGATAATTTGCAAAATGTTTGCTTATGAAGGTGTGTGTTTGTAACTCGGAGGTAACCTTTTGTTAAATCCAATTTGTTGCTTACTATAGTTTACTTCTGACTTACGGATTGTTCCCCTGGGGAGGCACCACGAGTACGTGGATGAGAAGCTGCCGGATAAGAAACCGCGGTCTCGCTTCCCTGGTGGGTACAATAATGGCTTGGGCTTGCCCACTGCCAGCGATAATTCTCGCCTCCTACGGGAAGCGTCGGGCCGTGGCCGTTGATGGCTACTCGGATTCTGGCCTCGGCACTCGAACTGTTGTACCATACCAACTGTCATTCATATGCACCGAACAGCTCCTCTCCAGGTCGGGGTGATTTCGATATGAATTACCCCTGTCTTACTGATTTAAGAAGCTTTAAAATCAGTTTTTGGAAATTAATGCCGTGGAAAAGCGTTTCCTTCTTTAATCT
Source organism: Araneus ventricosus (assembly GCA_013235015.1). Classification (NCBI taxonomy): domain Eukaryota; kingdom Metazoa; phylum Arthropoda; class Arachnida; order Araneae; family Araneidae; genus Araneus; species Araneus ventricosus. Next base: position 178,710 of record BGPR01001568.1, read on the forward strand.
GTTTTTGTTTACTTAGTTCTTAAACTTAATGTCTGAAAAGGAGTCTAAGACGGTCCTGAAAAACAAGAGAAAGGGAAACTATTATTTTATAATTGGAAAAATTTCCTCAAAAAGCAAGTTACAAAATTTCAAACAAGTGACGGTATGTGAAATAAAACATGATTCTAGAGAGAAAATTAAGTAAATTTTAATTATCAGTCTAAACGAACGGAATTATTTGAATGTTTTAGGCTCATTTTATTTAGAAGTATAATGAATTATTTTTAAGCTAAACGCATTACTAGAATCTGTATTTCAGATCCATCCATATTTGATGTTATTTAATCTTTTCTGTCAAAGATAAAATTTTCCACTTCTCTTCGAACTATAATTATAAATCATAATAAGAATCTCAACGCATTTTGGGAACTCTTAAATCTGCCAGTGTGCTTCTAAAATATTGCTCTATCATAAGCTATGCTCTCTTTTCACTCTGTGCCCGATGGAGTGTAGTACCTGTAATCAAGCTCATCTGACTTCTTAATTAATTTTTTTAAAATTGTCACTTATTTTGCATAGAACATCAAGATGAATCCATTTCAGCATTCTTCCCAACAAAAGCAGAAGAAAATTTGTATTCTACGGAAGAATAAAATATTCGATATCAGTAAGAAATTCTAATGTTTAAGTCAGAAAATCGGAATCGCAGTAGGAGTTTTTCTCTTAAGTCACTGTTAAATGAGCAATCTGCTATTTTGAACAATGACATGTAAAAATGAAACTATTTAAGATTTTTTTTATTTAAATATCGGTTACTGATATAGTGACGATTTTAGTGAGAAAAATATACTTATATACAACGAAAACCCGAGTCGTAAATGTGAAAATGGTTTAAAACATGGTAAGTCAGGAAACTGCTAAAGACTTGCTTCAAAAGGAAGTTACCTTCTCCTTGAGAATTGGAACATTTCTATATCATAGAAATTTATCTTCACCATGAAAAATGTTTGTATATATGTTGCAATTGTCATCATTTACAAGATGCAATTAAATGAAATACTGATGCTGGTTGCTGGACGAGTTCCATAAAAATCCTGTTAGTTATAAATAGTGTTTCCATAGTAAAACAAATGATTACGTTCCATTATTATTCTTCGTTTGAACAGAACCCTGACTTTCTTTTTCCCCTCAACGAGAAAATAATTGCTTTTCGATATAAATATAACTCGATAGTGACGTCATATGTAATAGTTACGTAAGGTGCTTCAAACTGTTAAAGTATCGATTGCGTAGAAGGCATCCATTACGCGGGAAAACTAATTTCCGGAAGCAAATCTGAGATGAGTTCGACACGGGAGAAATTCGATACCTCTTGCTGATGATCAAAATTTTCTGCAAGGCATAGCAGGAAACACCCTGCACGTGATTTTAAGCACATTTCCATAATAACACTTGCTACGCATAATTCCATGCTTATATCCATTAGCCTTCTCAGATTATCAAAAAATGTATTAGGATCGGCACAATGGTTTTTAGAGCTCGGCTGACCTCAGTCAAGATGTAGTGAAGTCAAATTACCTGTATTTACACCGTTTTAAAGTCTATAATCGTGGCAATGTCTTTTGAAGTCATTCTACTTCGATGAAATTTTGTAGGAAAAATTTTCGTTTTTCAGATTATGCAGAAAAGTTGACGGAATTTTCTTTTAATAAACCAACGTCCTAATAATTTATTCACCTTAAGAAATTTTCCTGGTCTTTATAATGCTTCCATTCAATGCAAAATTCGTTGAAATTGAACGCTCGGGGAATTTTCTTTGAGAAGTTAGCTTTTTTACATTTTCCTTTGCTAAAATGTACGATCGCTAAACAAGCAGAGAATATGTATACAGTTTCTTTCAAGGAATTCATGTACATGGAGGAGAAAAATGTTAATGAGCGAAATCAATGGAAATGGTTGTATAAGATTTTAAAAAATCAACTTTAAAGAAAGAAAGCATTTATTCATTCTGCTTTATGAATCATATTTAATTAAGATTTTAAATTTACAACTGTTATAGGAATATGTATGGAATATGTCCTGTTTCTCACTTTGTGTGGGAAACCAAAGATCCCTGAAGTAGAAATTATCACTGCATTGTCAAAGGCGGCGGTGGTCTAGTAGTAAGGTCTCTGCTTTGGAGACGGAGGGTTCCAAGTTCGAAACCGGATTCCACTGAAGATCCATCGTGTATTGGGCCTGTTGCACGTTTAATCATACGTAGAGAGTCAGCACGTTTAATCATACGTAGAGATTTTTGATGTTTCCTTAATGGATATTGCGCAACCTCGTCCCGATGTTGGTTATTGTGCAGGGGAGAAGACATAGCGTAAAGATGGAGTCAAGGTCAGAAAGAGGACATTTATAGGCGACGTCGAAAGAGCAAATTTTAAGGGAGGCCTTACTCCGCCCCCTTTCTTCATCACATTTTTCTTGGGTCTCTTAAATTACCTTTTACCCATTTAGGAAGAGGGAGGTTACGCTTTCTCTCGCGGAAAGCCACCTTTTTATCGATTTTTGGAGAAATGATGGAAAAAGAGTTGGTACCTTTGAAGTACCTGGAAAGAAAACGATGGTCGAAACTTTACTGTACCATGACCAAACCGCACTTTCTTTCAGTAAGTTTAAATGGTACCTTAAAGTTAAAATCCAATTTTCAGATACATTTTCGATCTCAGAAATTTTGTTTTCATTTTCTTTCTGCATTAGGAGCAAGAGATGAATTTTTCATTTTGATGGAGCATTGTTTTAATTTGTATTTTAATCAAACAAAGGATTCACTGAACAAATTTTGAGAATCTGTAGAAAATGTTTAAAATCATTTGCAGCAACTTTTTTCAGCTATTCATGTAGATTTCCGTTTATCGAAGCCGTCTTTTCAAATATCTCTCCCTATATTTCTTGGAATGCGTATTGGAAGCATATTTTTCATACATTTATTTAGCGCTTTTTAATGAAATCTACCATTCTTTTCGGGATAAGAAATTTAAAAAAAAGTGTTAAAATGACTACTGAAAGGATCGCTATCATTATGACGACTGAAATTCATCACTTGGAAAGGAATTATTTATGATTCAATCACTAAGATGTTTGGACTTCTATTTTCACTTCTTGGTGAAGAAACTCCGAAATTTACATGAGAAATCTAATGAAAAATGGGCACCTTGGATTTTTGATTCGAACTACTCTTGGAAAGAATAACATTTGTGTAATCAACTTTCACGCTACTATTCGATAAACTATTCTTCGATATTCGAGCATTTGTGTTTCATTCAAGAATGCTCTTATTTAGTAACTGGTAGCTTTAGAAAATATTGGAACGTCCACGTTTGGTCAGTTTTATAATGTTGAGTATACAAGATCTGTATACTCAAGTTAATAGTTATAGTTAAGTCCTTCCTTATCCATTTAACTCCGAAACGATAACTGTTGTCATAAGTTTTGCCTTTGTATAGTAAATTGGATATGCACTATTCGATGAAAACACTTACAGCGCCTTCTACAGACAAAATCGACTTAGCATGCCTATTTCGAAAAGTACGAAATATGGGAAATTAATCAATTTACAGATTGTTGATCAGTATCGATTCAGTACGAAAACTCTTACTCACATGAATGTTAAGATTGTATGCAGTATGATAGGTGACAAGCTGGCACAAACATCAATGATAAGATGTCGAAGGTCTTACAAAGTTATTGGAGGAATCTCGTATATCTGCTCTTTCAGGTAGCTCTGCACAAGAAAATTCCATTGATGTTAGGCGCGGTTGAGCATGAAGGTCGTCTCCTAAGCCTTCTAACCCATATATCAATTTTAGTTTGCAACAAAGTTGCAGCAGTCTTGCTATGCAAGTTTGCAGGAAGTTCAACTCGACAGGACCGCAAGTTCATAACAAGACTGCCGCAAGTTAACGCAAACTTCGAAGTCACCATACGACAAACTTGCAGTGAACCCCAGATAGCATGCACATTTGCAGCAAGTGTGATTTTTTTCTGGATATTATCTTGTCATGACAAACTTGACGAGACAAGTTTGCAGCGAGACTCCTCCAAAGTAACATAGCATAATCGGCCCACTTGCAAAGGAAGTTTGCCGTGAAATTGACACGGCACATTTACGACTCGGGACACAATGACGAAGGGAAAACTCTTTTCTTCTCTGTCTGTGGTCCGAGCTTGTATAGTGGTCTGCGAACGCGCCTACGGATCCTATGATCGCGAGTTCGAATTGCGCTCTCTTTCTTTTCTACATGTTCTTTCGGAGTAGAAGCACTGTTAGTGCTGGTACTCTGGTAAAACTATACTATTTACATATTCTTGGATCGTAAACATAAGTTCCATTCAAAATAACTCATTACCCTCCTCGTAAGCAGTCAGAAGACGGGAGAGGGAAAAAAAGGGGAAAGGCATCCCCACCGTTCTACTCCGCGATAATAAAAGAGGGTGGGGAAAAAAAGGGGGATCCCTATGTAGAAAGCGCTTGGAAGCAGAAGTATTGGGAATACCCGTTTACCCAATACTCAGGAATATGCAGTAAATTTGACATGGCAAGCTATTTTTTTCTTCGGGTTTGCAATGAACTTGACACGTCAAGTTCACTGCAAGTTTGTCGCACAGTGACTTCGAAGTTTGCGTTAACTTCCTGTAGTCTTGTTATGAACTTGCTGTAAGTTTACGGACTTTCAGAGAAAGACTGCTGCAATTTTGTTGCAAACTAAAATTGCTATATGGGACTTATCGTGACAAGTTCATTCAAAACCAGTAGCAAGAAGAGAGTACGCATATGAAACTTGGATTCGAATCCCGGACAACTTGCATACCCAACCTGTTGCTTTATCCACTAAACCAGCGAGACCTCGATCGACGAAATTAGATTGCGCTAAAGCATCTTGGCTTGATATGAAGTATCATGCATCTCCACGTTTTATTTTAAATTGTCTTGATTTAATAATTTTTTTTATAATTTTGAGTTGAGAGAATATGATTTGAAGTCGAAGAGAGGGCAATTTTCGCTAATAACTACGTTTTGCTAGTGGAATAAACCCAGATAGCACGTACATTTGCAGCAAGTTTGATTTTTACTTGATATTATCTTGTCATGAGAAATTTGAGGCGTCGATGTTGTAGCGAAACTGCTGCAAATTAACCAGGCAGAATCGCCACCCTCGTTTGCAAAACAAGATTGCCACAAGTTTAGCACGGCGAAAATAGACAACTAGCGCCACCCCTCCTTGCAATGCAAGTTTGTTGTGAATTTGTCATGACAAGTTCACAGCACGATTGCAAAACAAGTTTGCTGCAAAGATGACGTTAAAACAGAGAAATATCTTTCTCTGTTTTAAGAAACATCCGATTTTTAATAACCGCTTCTAGACCATCCTTCTTTTTATTAATTCAATAAATGAATGATAAATTGTGAAAAAACTAACTTTTTTATAAAAAAAAATTTTAACATTTTCCATCTTTTTACTAAATATAGAGCTCGCACGTTAAAGAAAACTATATGCCTTTTTCTTAATGTTGGAATTTTAACGTTTATAAACAAAATTAAACCTAAAAAACAGTCGATGTTTGTTGAAAAATAATAACGTACATTCTGTCCTATTTTAAAAGTAATTACTTTTGAACTGTATTTCATAATTTATTCTACTAGCAAAACGTAGTTATTAGCGAAAATCGCTCTCTTTGACTTCAAATCATATTCTCAACTCAAAATTTAAAAAATTAATGAAATCAAGAAAACAGTTTAAAATAAATCGTATACAAATCGAATCGAACGATGTATTTGCGAAATCTATCTTCTCCTCTCAGCGTTTAGCTGGCCGAGTGGTTAGAGCGTCAGGTTAGAAAGCGGTGGGTCGCGAGTTCTAATCGGAGGTTGTGTTCGTACTCTGTTTTTGCTATAGTTTGCAGTGAGTTTGACGTAACAAATTTGACGCGTGGTGACTTCGAAGCTTGCAAACTTGTTTCAAGCTTGCACTCTTGTCGTGTCAAATTTGTTGCAGATTTGCAGAGCAATATTGCTGCAAACTAAAATTGCTATGTGGGAATTATGAAGTTAGGGTTCAAAAGTAATTACTTTTAAAAATATGGGACACAAAGTAACTTATTTTTCAACTAACATTGACTGTTTTTTTGGGTTTAATTTTAATTTTGCTTATGAACGTTAAAATTTCAACATTAAGAAAAAGGCGATATATAGTTTTCTTTAAAGTGCGAGTTCTATATTTAGTAAAAGTTGGGATGGAGAATTTTTCAAAAGTGATATTTTTTATAAAAATACCTAGTTATTTTTTTTCAAATTGTCATTGATTTATTGAATTAATAAAAAGGACGGTCTAGGAGATGTTATTAAAAATCAGATGTTTTTTAAAACAGAGACAATCAAAACCAGATATATACAACTGTGTCCAGGTCGTGGTGTGTAAGTGTGCCATGTCATCTTCACATCAAAGTTGCATTTGCAAGGGGATGATCGATTATGCTATGTTATTTGCAGGAGTTTCACTGCAAATTTGTCGCGTCAAGTTTGTCATGACAAGATAATATCCAGAAAAATCAAACTTTGCTGCAAATGTGCATGCTATCTAGGAAACCATTTAACTATCTTTTTTTAACCAAAAAGAAATAAAATTAAGTAACTATAAATATAACTAGGTCGGGCGCCAGTTTTAGGCAACGACATGAAGACAAAGGATTACTGCGCTTATGCCTTTTTTGAAGATACATATGATGGGGCGTAAAAATAATAACATGCCCGTGGCGCTATTTACGCTTATTAAGCCATTGATGAAGGATAAAAGAAATCGTACTTTGCGAACGTCATTTGCTCTCGCTCCGCCACTTGCCATGATGACAAACCGTTAATGCGTTTATGCTACATTTTAAAACTCAAATAGGATGAGGGGGGCGAAAAAATACCATGCTCGAGATGCCGTTTACACTAACTAACCCCCCTCCCCCCGTTATCATCAATGACAAAAAAAATCATTATAACCCGGGCATATATAACTATACGCCACTGGCAATAGTTGCCAGATATTGGTACTGAATGTCTTGAGGGTAATAGTTTCTGATATTGACCTTGCTGTCTACGTCCCAGATAGTACTTAGTTTGCAGCAAGTTTGCCACAAATTTGTTATGACAAGAGTGCGTAAGTTTTCAAATTTGTTAATGACAAGAGTGCAAGCTTGAACAGCAAGTTTGAACAAAGCTTCGAAGTCACCACTGAAACGAACGTGCAGAATGTTTCGTCAAACTACTTGCAACCATATATAAAACAAACAGAATAAATACATCACTCCGGATTAGAACTCGCGACCCCACCTGCAGACCGATGCTCTAACTCTGGCCAGCTATGAACTATTAGAGGAAAAGTATAGATTTCGCTAACACATCAAGTTCATTCTATCGTATACGATTTATTTTAAACTTTTTCTGATTTCATTAATTTTTTAACTTGAGGAGAATGATTTGAAGTCAAAGAGAGCGATTTTCGTTAATAACACACGTTTTGCTAGTAGAATAAATTATGAAATTAGAAAAGTAATTCTTTAAATGGGACAGAAATGTCTGTTATTATTTTCAACAAAACACGACTGTTTTAGGTTTAATTTTGTTTATAAACGTTAAAATTTCAACATTAAAAAAAAGGCATATAGTTTTCTTTAAGTGGAGTCTATATTTAGTAAAAAGATGGAAAATGTTTCAAAATTTTTTATAAAAAGTTATTTTTCACAAATTATCATTATTTATTGAATTAATAAAAAAGAATTACGGTTCAGGAGATGCTATTAAAAAATCGGATTAAGTTAAAACAGAGACAAAAGATAATTATCTCTTTATTGTGCTATTCAGAAGTCATTTTGCAAAATTGCAAGTTTGATTTGCAAAGGGAGGTGGCGTTATTTGTCACATCGAACTTACTACAAGTTTGATTTGTTTGACGCGTCAAATTTTGCCATGACAAGTCAAAATCAAACTTTGCTGCAAACTTACGTGCTATCTGGGGTGCATTTTGAGTGTCTTAAACTGTTTCCAGATTCTTGATGTGACACTTTGATTCAGGTTCTAGGTCTTTCAGACTCCTGTGCGTCTGCCCTGCTTCTATTCTGTCAATCGTTCGACATTGCATCTCAACGACATGCTCATCATCCACATGAGAAAATTTATTCGTTTCCTCTGAAATCCTTTGACTTCAAGCATACTTGACTCTTCCAAAACCTTTCACTAAAAATTGTTTTTCCCTGTAACGAAAAAACTCTTTCGGCAAGCTTGAAGGCAAAGGTAGATTTACGTTAATGTTACAAAGTAATGAAATATTACATATTGATCAATACAGACATGGACAATGACATTGTTGTTTCAACACATTGCAATATTTACGCTAAGGATTCTGTTTTCATGACATTTAATTTTTTTATTATATCAAGGTTTTATCATTCATTTTTTCATTCCAAAAGTTATGATAGATTTTTCAGTCAGTATTGGTCAATTTTATATCTCAACACATAATCATTCAACAGTCATATAAAGAAATAAACAACTCAGCAGTGCAAGTATCTCCTAGATAACATTAAGCCAGCCTATCTGAAACAGTAGCAAGAAATTGACACTTGGTTACTTGATCAAGCAACTACTCTAGATTTAAAAATCAGTTTATTTAATCTAGGGTTACCATATATAATTGTGCGTGAATGTTGCTTTGTCATATGCCAAAATCACATGACATGAAACATTTTAAACATTACTAGAATGGGCTCATTTTGGAGAACCCCATGGTTACAGAGTGTATAGTCACTAAATTTTAACACAGAAGAAAATAAAAACATTGTGAGATTCCAAATTTTAGTCACGTGCTTTAAAGTGACAGAACATTGTTCGCTCCAACTACTAGTTTGGCTCCTTTTCTAATTTATAGCAACCCTTTGACGCCGCCATCCGGTATCTCTGTCAGAATTAGAAGAACTTGTTTTGGTTTGCAAGTGGTATGAGCATCGGAGCTCGCCTTTATGTATTTCACATCATTTTTTTTATTAGATATTAAAAAACGCATATCTACTCTGTACTACATGAGTAACGCATTGGATTATAAGCATATTCAAGATTGTTTCAGTATTTCACAACGCATTCTTGTTCATGTGTGACATCGCAGCTACTATGTTCAATTTTATTATTGTTCCAACTGGTCTTGTATGAGCATATTCAACTTTATGCCAACAGGCAGCAGCCATTGAATTTATATCTGTATATATATTGAACAACCTGTATATATGTAAATAAATCAGATATTATAAATAATCACAGTCCGTCTAATCTGACGAATAAAAAATGCAAACCAGATATCAATGGTGTCATTTTGACAAGAAATTAAATCAGTTAAAAGCAAATACTCAGGCAGAAAACCCCAAACAATTTTAAAGTTAATTAGATGTTTTATATATAAAAAAAGGATAAAGAGAACCTTATATATCTTTTATGGCTATTTTATATTAAATTTATTAAACAAATTTTGTTGCAGCCATGTTTAGTTAAATATCAAATTAAAGTAATCTGGCAAATTACCTAATTATCAAAATTATTAACTATTAAAATTAACTGTTTGATGAATTAAAATTAATTATTTACTTAAATAAAATTAACATTTAACTAATTTGACGATATCTTCACTAAAAAACCTTTTTTTATGGCTCTATAGCAGTGCCAGCAATCTTAATCTTGTAATTTTAATTTTAAATAAAAATTATTGTGTCTATGCATGTGATGCTCCCACATCTCCTCCAAAACCACTGACTGGATTTCAACCAGAGTTAGCACACTTTATTTTAAGGCAAGAGAAAGTTCCTCTTCAACCTTCGAAGCCCAAAAGTTACTTAAAAATTTCAGCTAATTGTAATTACAAGGTTTTTCCATGATGTCTTTTGGAAAACATTATCTCACTGAAACTATTTTACACCTTCAACAAAATGCCAAAACTCTTTGGACAAACATTGACAAAAATCATTTCCATACAATTTGTTTTCCCCATTTTAATATTTTTAAATTAATTTATACGGAATCTCAAGTGGAATATTCTTGGCTGCTGGAAGAACAAGCATAATTCGAATATATATATATAGCGTTGTGAATATATTCACAGAATTCTGACGAATGCTGAAAGAAAAATTTTAAAAAAATAAACGATTAACAATTTATATCAAACTAATGATTGATTTATTTTCATTCTTTAAATTGATGAATAATTAACTAGTTAATTTAATTGTTCAACATAGTTCAATTACAAATTTTTCTTTACTTTAGTAATTATTAACAAAATTTGAGTAGCTTATAATAACTAATAATTTATGAGAAAACGGCTTTTTTTTACAAAATCGTTTGTTTTCAATTGTATTACTTTAATTAAAAGCAATTTCAGATAAAAAAAAAATGTTGTATTATAATTTTATACAATAGTAGTTTTATTACTTGAAATATGATATGAAAGCATTTTAATTGGAGACAGAAGCCAGGTATATCAGCTTGTTTACATTATAAAAGTGGAGATGAATGTGGTGATGGAGCTTATACTTCTAAGTAATTCTTGCTGTCAAAAAAAAACTCTTTAGAAATAAAAGTAGTTTGTTATAGGTAAGGTGATCAATTCCCCTAACGACAGTTTTCTTTTCATCTTCAAACTACAAGAGTAATGGGGAAACCTCGAATGCATAAATTGGGGAGGGGTGAATGGCGCTTTCTCAGTCCATACCTTCTAAGCATTAGTGCTGACAAAGAAACTTTTAATATAAAGTCTGTTCATTATGATAAGGTGTAATTGGCAACTCCAAATTGATTTTTTTTCTGTTTTAGTCGTATACAGAGCTGGGTGAAATGGATAAAATGGGGAGAGAACTAAAACTGGCTTAGTCAAATTTCTGAAAAAATTGTAGGTAAGCTTTACCAATACAAAAGTTGTATTGGCATGAAAAGGCACATCAATTTGAATATTTTTATGTCTATCATTCTATCTTCAATCGTTAAAGGGTCATGGGAGAAATGAAATTTCGTTCCCATTTCCACCTCTTTAGCTGTTAGCCTATCTACAAACTGCAATATTTTCACCTTACCTTGCAACATATCCCTCGCGGTTAAAATCTTAATCAAAATTACTCGTTATCGTGTTCCGTTCCAACATGGGCAAAAGCGTTAGATGTATCACGTCTTAATACTAAGACGGAAAGGTCATTTCGCCCTCGCCAATTCTAAGGATTAGAGCCGCAAGAATGAAAGCAGTGCGGAAGAGACGCTAAATGACGAGACTTTCCAAGCAAGGGGTAACATGCATGGTTAAAACGCTCAATAAGTTAAGGGAGAGGAGAGGGAGGGAGTGCGGAAAATACTTTTCAGCTCTATAGCTTCTAAGAAATTGTAAGCTATCGAAAAGTTAAATTCAAAATTGTTCGTTAGAATTAAGGATAATTCTATCTGTGAATTTTCTTTCTAGTTTACATTATAAAGATTTATAGAGAAGTGAACTTATGCCATTATGTTAAGGCGTAGGACTACTTCACTCAGCGTGACTCTTTTTCCTATTCTTTCAGAATTTCTTTTGTACTTCTGTTACCCTTTATCTCTAAAATAAGACATTAGTTATGTTTTTTAACATATGTAGTTTACCGATATACGGGTCTATTCTTGGCTTTCTTGTGGGTTGGGAGATGTCACTTTTTCCGCACGTTAACTAACGGAAAATTGAGTCTCCTCCCAACCAAAGAATACAGACCCGATGAGAGATCTCCATACAAGTTTTGGGCTTTTTGGCGTGAATCAATTTCCTTCCTGATCAATAGGACCAGTCCTACGTTAATCGTGTTGGATGATAGATAGTCTATCTGTGGGCTTGGTTCCGTGTTAACGTGCGGAAACCAACCGTACCAGAATAGACCCGATAACGTTAACCTTGAGCTACAAACCAACTAACTTCTTGCATAGATTTCACTCTGTGACGGAAAACGCCTTTTTATGGTTGTTTCTTAATTTGTCTCGCCAGTGTTATTAGTGCAGCTCGCCTTATATCATGCCAGTTTTTTTATAATCATCTTTAACGCAACTGTAAACTAAAACAAAAGCTAGGATTTAAAATTAGTTTTGTTTCGCCAATCGTTAGGTAAATTTTAATTTCGACGCTTCATTTTAATCTGAAGCAGATAGATAGATATCTTTGTCACCGCATATCCCAAACATTTAGCTGTGAGTTAATAGTTTTTTTTTTTTTTTCCTGCATACAGTAATAATGAAACACTGATATTGTGATTGTTTTATCCGTACCTGCTAACATATCTTATATTCTATTTATTATGTTCTTTGTTAAGTTTGTTTTTTATTTTAAAAATTTTATATACTAGGGTTTTCCAAAATGTTTTGAATCTCATCCTTTTTTAAAATTATGAATCGGTGTGGCTGTTTCTCAACATGGTTTTTGAAAATAATAAAAGGATATAAAATTATGGGTTTCATTTAAATCATTATTAAACCTTTTTTCTTATTTTTATTTCTGTTGCTCTTTTTATTGATTTGTTGGTTCACAGGATTCAGTGTTTTCAAATTTCATTTAATTTTATTCATAATTGTAGAATTTTTACTTTTATATTTAAAAATTCAAAATAATCTTCTGATAAATTTTTACACTGAGGATTTATAGTAAGACTTTTTTGAATCTAATAAATTTTCACTTTTGTGTATAATTCTATCCTTCTATGTAAGAGTTGAATTAGTGTCATAACTATTTAATTTTTCTAACTACATTTGTAAATTATACAATATCTAAGTAGAATGTAATTAATTTGTGATTGGTAGAAATTTTGAAATTATATATGTCCCCACTCTAAATATATAAAATGTCTCGTCTTAATCTATGAATATTTTTTTTTTAATTTTCTGCTTTTTTTTTTAGAAACTTGGAAGATTTTGTAATGCAACTTTTTTCTCTGTTTACAATAGGTTTTTGTCTTGCGAAAATATGCTACTCATAAAATACCAACAGAAGATCTTCGCTTTTACATATGCAACTTATCACCAAGCACTATTGTATATAAAGTAAGTGTATCATTTTTATGACTTTCTTGAATGTTGAAATTTTTTGAAATTACATATATTTTTAATAAGATAATAATTTTTGTATTTTAAAATGTTAGTCTATACATCCTCCAATTCTTATAGGGTCAGCTAACATCAACTCAATTATGGGATTATTTTGCTGACCTTCAGAACCCAGCATTTGAAACCCACTTGGCATTAGTCCATGCTCGATTTTCGACCAATACTTTTCCTAGTTGGGAAAGAGCTCATCCCATGAGGTATACAATTATGTAAATTCTATTTAGTGATGTTGCAGAACTATGCTTTACTGTATTACTAAAAAAATAGGTTTTAATTTTATGGACTTTAATTTCATATTAGTTTACTTGAATATACTGATACGTTTCATATATCTATCAATGCATTTTTAGTTGTTGATAACTATCGTATTAAAAGTAACAGCATTAAAAATAAATTAGAATATAAAATGCTCTCTGAATAATCTAAGAAACATACAACATTATTGTACTATCCTATTTTAATTTCAAACTAGGGGGCTGTGCCTCCTGCTCGCTGTTGCTTACCAATCCCCGAAACTGCTTACGCAGTTCCATTCAGATCGCTTCGCAATCCGAGCTCATTTACCTCATTCATTGAATACTAAAGTACTTTAGACTAGGTATGATTATTAATATCGCAGAAATAATTATTACTTTCACTTAAAAATGTACCAACAATATACAACATAAACAACCTAGAAAACCTTTGATTTACATGCATTTAAAGGGAGGAGTCACTGTTGGGGTTATATTAATTTTATGTTGCAAAAATGTGCAGTTTTATCATTCACCATAAGCAGAATGAAGTAAATTCACTTGCAGTAAAAATATATCTGGGCTAAAATAGTCTGTACGAACACAATGCAAAAAAAAATTTTCTATATATTTTCACATTGCAAACAGTATGCAACTTTAATCATTCTCCGAGAACAGTGTGAAAGAGAACCCCTCTCAAGTAAAATCGGTTCTGTGGTTCTATTTTTAATTATATTTACACATTGCAATAAGTATGCATCATGATCATTCCACCATAAGCAGCATGAAGTAAATTCACTTACAGTGAAAATATATCTGGGATAAAATAGTCTCTACAAAGACGGCGCCAAAAAAAATATAATCTATATACATGTAACAAAAACAGTATGCAATTTTAATCATTCTCCGAGAGCAGTGTGCAAGAAAACTTTTCTGAAGTATAATTAGTTCCTGGGTCCTTATTTGTAATTTTTATATTTACACATAGCAACTGTCGGACACCATTAGTATCATAAAAGGGTACTATCTCGAAAATTCACAAAACTTCCCTATATACACAATTGTAAATTTCCCTTGCACGTTGCTCTCTTCTATGCAAATTGTATTCAACAGTTTGCAAAACACTCATTTTAAATCAATAAATTTTTTTAAAAGGAACAAATTTTCCAATAACGCATAAACGATTAGCTCAACCGGTTAGTGGAATGCTCTGCGTCAGGGTTGAAATTGGTAAACAAACTGATCGTTGCCAACGGGGAGAAAGAAATAAAGCTCATTTTTGTGCCACGCTTAAGCGTTTTATATAATATAGATGACTTGTGAAAAACAATGTTAAGAAAATTGCAATTCCAAAAATATATAAGCTGGAATTTAAAACTTAAGCTATTTGCAAACCTCAATCGAATAACTTTTAGTAGAATACATATAGAAAGACTTCAAAGAAGTCATTGAATAAACTTCAAAGTTAAAGCCACATAGTTGGGGTTTCTCTACAATTAATTGATTTCCTTTAAAATCCTTAGATTAAATATAATGGGAGGGGGGAAATGGCAAACTTTGTTATTGATTCTTATTGATCATTGCAAAGAAGTGGAATTGTTATGAAGTTTTAAGATTTGACAGCAGGGGCGGTGCTAGTGTGTGGGGGGTCGGGGATTCTGTGCCCCTTGTCGGGACAGATTTTTGTACCCTGTTCATGCAACAGGCTATTCAGCTAGCAGATAATGAAGATCTGGCAAAAATTTGAGAGGGTCACCATTACACCCTTCCCCTTGTACAATAGGTTTTGCCCCATCCCATCAGGCCGACTCTAATGCCACCCCTGTTTGATAGGAGTGTACTTTTTATAGTGTCTCTAAGAAGGAAACTTAATGATGCTGTGAATTTAACTTTTTTATTAAATATGCTAGGCTAATTATTATAATATTTTTTAGAATATTGGCTCATAATGGTGAAATTAATACCTTGAGAGGAAATATTAATCTGATGAGAGCCAGAGAAGGTGTTATGGAAAGCCACTTATTCAAGGAAGAGCTCCATAAACTCTATCCTGTTGTAGAACCCAACTTATCAGACTCTGGTTGTGCTGATAATGTTCTCGAATTTCTGGTTATGGCTGGTCAGAGATCCTTACCTGAAGTAAGTAAATCTCACTTTATTGTTTGGTCAAGATGCTTTAAATAGAACTATACAAATTTTGATTTCTTATAGATTGATCGCTTAGAGATTGAATATAATATTCAAGGCTTGTTAATTCTAAAAATGCTTTTTCTAAGATTTCTGATTAGTAGTTTCTCCTTACATTGAAATTAAAATTACCACTATCTTTTCTCCGCAAACATACTAACATATATATTATTTATGTGGATTTTCACTGTTTAAACAAAATGAAACAAAACCATGAAAGGTTCTTAACATTGGAGAAGAAATATTATTGTTTGCATTTATCATTGTTGAACCATTCAATATGTTTTAATTTAAAAGTTTCGTTTCTGAAACTATGGAGTGTTTTAAGCGACTGAGAATTCTGAAAATTCTATTGACATTTCTAAAATTCATTTATTGTATTAAAGGTTTTCCTTGATTTAAAATATTGATTAATACTCTTTTTTTTTTTAAATATTTATACTTCGTATGTAACAAGTAAACTTCCAAATAATTTTTCTGCATTCTTGAACTGTGACTCATCTGTTAGATCAGCTCCTTTAAAAATTTTTAGAATTATTTGTATTTACTTTTTGTTAGGTTTAGTAAACAACTGCTATCAAAATGTCGTTTTAATTATTCTTCTTGTCTATCAGAATGGGCATTTGTCTATCACTCCTTTTGCATACTAATGCCTACAGAGAGCTTTGCTATTAATATAATAAAATTAACTGCCTGATTCAATAGTTTTCCTTCCCCATCTTTTAAGCTTTTTTCAACCATTGTACTTCAAAAGAAATTCAGAGCAAAAATCTCCTTGTTTGAGATAAGATGTTTTAAACATTGAGTGTTATTGAAATAAGTTTTAAAAGTTTGCAAAAGTGTTGGAAGTGTTTGGCAATTTTTCTGGATTTCTCTTATAATATTAGTTGCAGAATCATATTGCTCATCAATTTTTGGAGTACACATATTGACAAAACTGTCTTTTTTTTTTTTTTTAAATCTTAAGGCTGTAATGACAATGGTTCCAGAAGCTTGGCAAGATGATGATCTTATGCATGCTGATAAAAAAGCATTTTACAGATGGAGTGGTTGCGTAATGGAACCTTGGGATGGACCAGGTAAACTATAAAAAAATAACAAAAAATAATTATATATTTTAAATTAAAAATAATTTCAGAATAATAATAAAATTACACATTTTACTATATTAATTTAAATTATTTATTTAAGCTCTACTGACATTCACTGATGGCAGTCTTATTGGTGCTATATTAGACAGAAATGGCTTAAGGCCATCAAGATATTACTTAACTCGTGATAACCACATGATCATGGCCAGTGAAGTAGGAGTCTTAGACTTGGAAGCTCAAAACATAGCTCAAAAGGTGAGTTGTTTTTCATGAATTTCGTAAAATCATTTTTTATTTGTACATTTTTCTTCCTGAAGGAGTGAAATCCAATTTTTATTTGTTTGTTGTTCTTTCAAATATCTTTCATTCTGAACAGATCTTCTAATCAAAATGTTATCCTTAAAATGTTTGTTGTGTAGTGAAAATGTTAAAAATAATAAACAAATACATTTAAAATTTTAAAAAGACTGATTAATCAAAAGTATTTCATCTTTCTACTATAGAAAAGTCACAAAGAGCATTATATCTTTCATTTTTAAGCATAAAAATAATTATATTTCTAGCATCAAACTCCTCTATATATTTGTAATTACTCATGTGAACTGGCAGTTAATTCTCTGAAATATGTGTGTTTATATGTGTGGCAGGGGGCATTTTTTTTCTTTTCATTTTAAAATCATTTTCTTCGTCCAAAAAGCTTTATCATAGAAATTATTCTAAATATGCTGACTTGAATGTTAACTATTCTGCGATATTTATAAAAAGTATGAATCAGAATTTCATTTATAATGACTACTGCTGCCTTTTTTGTGTCAATATGTTTAGAAATCCTCATGTTTCAGAACTTTAATTATGTCTTATCACTAATTGAATCTATGTATTTATAGTGTATGCATATACTCGATAAGTGGGGCTATCATGTGGAAAGGTTCGTAGTAAATTTGTAATCAGGTCCTATACAATAACTAATCTTAACTTTAGTGCATCTCTAATGTTTTTAAAATTTTTCAGAATTGAAAATGTTTTATTTCGATTTGATCACATGTAAAATTACCCTCACCTCTGTTTTTGAAAATTTTGGCTTTGTACTGTTGGGTTGACTGATACTTTAATGCTCATTATTCACAGAGATTCATGGTAATTGAGTAAATGTTACCATTATTAAATCAAATTATTTTTATATAATTATATAAAAACAGCTTTTCCAAAGCTTTTTTTATAACCACAATATATATGTAAATTTTATGTAAATTTGTATAATTTTTTCTTATTAAATGAGGATTCTACATTTTAACTAAATCTGCATTTTGTCTAAACTTGTTAGGGACGTTTGAGACCTGGCCGTATGCTGTTGGTTGACACAGAGAAGCAAACTTTTATCAAAGATGAAGAATTAAAATTACAAATTGCTAGACAACGACCTTTGGAAAAGTGGTTAAATGAAATGGTATGTATTAATTTTACAGTCCAGTTTTTGCACTTAATATCTTTTTATGATCACATACTATTTTATATATAAATCATTTGGTGCTCTTTTGGGTGGTTTTTGAGAAGCACAACTCATAAATACACTAATCATGCAATAAGTTAGGATAAAGGGAACTATTAATATTTCTTTTAAAATGATGTGCTTTTGTAACTCTCGAATGACTAAGGAAAAAAATGCTTTAACCTATTTTTATTATATAATAAACAGTATTTTTCATTCATAAATCTATGAAAAACTGTTGAGGCTTTTTCATTTCTCAATTGTAAGTTTGATTTGCTAATAAATATATTTAGTTTGTTCTGAAAAACTTGGCATTTAGATGTTCATATCAAGAATTGTGGAAAGTAAGGGATATTCCTAAATATCATCTATGAAGTATTATTTAAGAGAACTTTTTATAGTTCATCCCTAATATTTTAATTTTAACTAAATGGAGCATTCATTTCTTTTCTTTAACACCATATATTCAGTGGTGTAGCGACCAGGGGGTATTGATGCCCCGGGCATCATGCAGTCAAAACATTCCTGTGTTTGTCATTTTCAAAAAAAAAAAAAAGTGGGATGGGAGGAGGAGCGTAAAAATAATGCCATATCTCTGGCATCATTTACACTAGTTAAGCCACTGATGAGGACAGGGGTAAAAAAAAAAGTTATATTTTCTGGGAACCATATATTCTGCCTGCACCACTGGCCATAGTAACAAAATGTTGATGTTTTTATGTAACTTTTTAAAATCAAATATTATGAGGGGGTGATAAATATCATGCCCCTGGCACTGTTTACACAAGCAAAGTCACTGATACTCACGCCCCCCCCCCCTCAAATTATGACCTGGGTGCGATTTACTCTCGGTACGCCACTGTATATATTCTTGACCAGGATCTGCCAATTTAGCACTTGCATATCAGCCTTTAGAAAGTTGATAAAATGTTACCCTAAAAAATATTTAGTAGTTTGTTTCCATGACAAAAATTTACTGTGCATTCTATATAAGCTGATGAACTTTATTATTTTTATGAATCTTGTAGTCTAATGTTCTAAATATTTTCTTTCTTTGTCAGTTTACTTTGGAGGATCTTCATACTGCTGGGTTTGCTGCAGGTCATCATAGTGCTCATCCTAAACTTGACCAAAGCAAGCGAACTACTAGTCAAGCAGTTGAGGACAGACGCTTAGCACTCTTTGCTTATACTATTGAAACTATAAACATGCTTATTGTACCGATGGTCGACACCAAGTTAGTATCATTTTCAATTATTTACTTTTCTTGGGGAAGTTTCATTAATATATTGCAGCTGATATTATGAATATAAATAAATCCTGTTGATTATAAAGAGAAATATAGCTTTGAAAAGTCTTTTTTTTTTCTCAAATGATTTTTAACCATTCATAAGGCCATGGGTAAGTATACTTGTTGCCAAATTCATTAATTTTTAATTGCATTTTTTTAAGGTTGGCATAAGTTCTTGCCAGTTTTCTCGATGAAGCAAAAAATGAGATGTTTCTTTTCTGAAACTATAAAAAAGTGTCTGGTCTTGATAATTAATTAACAAAAAAATGTCATCGAATAAGCTAAGTGAATTTCTTTTCTTAAATGAATCTCAATCCCAGAGCCATTTTGTTATACTACTACTAGAAAAAATGGTCCTTTTAAAGGGTTAATTATTTCATAACTTAGGTAGATTTATTTCCAATTATCTTCTGTACTCCGATTTATTATAGTATTCTTATTTTGTTTATACTGTAATATGTATTTAATTTCTTGATTATTATTATTAATTTTTGTTCTACTGGGTGTTTAATCTCTCTCCCTACCCCATTAAAACATACCAGTTGTAATGTTCAAACTACTTATTATACTGAATCTTATTTATTGTTTTGCTTTTAGATTAATTTTTAGTTTTTATTTGGATATTTTTTAATACTAGTTTATTATTTTAGGAAAGAGGCGCTTGGTTCAATGGGTAATGATGCACCTTTGGCATGCCTTTCTCAATATCAGCCACTCATTTATGATTATTTCAAGCAGCTTTTCGCACAGGTTACCAATCCACCTATTGATCCTTTCAGAGAAAGGATAGTCATGTCATTGGTAAGATAATTTTCAAACTGCATATTGTTTAAGTATTTTCAGGATAAAAAGCTATATTTATAAGTCAAATAAAATTAAAGAAATATTTGTGTAACTTCTTGCAAAAATGTTTAAAAATGTTTCTTTTTTTTTCTGTGCTGAAGTTTTTAGTTTGAAATGCACAATTTTTAGATCATGTATATTTTTGTCCACAAACTCTTTTCATATAGGCTTGCCCGATTGGCCCTGCAGCCAACATTTTGGAACCTAGTGCTCAGCAGTGTTGCCGTTTATACTTAGAACAGCCCATTTTATCACTTAAAGATATGGAAGCTCTTAAGGCTACTACTTACAAAGGCTGGAAAGTAAGATTCATTTCAAATGTCCCATTTTTTTAAAACTGTAAATTGTGTACGTTTTGCTAGTAACACATGTATTGATTTTGTAGACTAAAGTAATTGACATAGTTTATCCAGTCCACGAAGCTGCTGAGGGCTTACTACCAGCTCTGAAGAAGATTCGTGAAGAAGCTTGCAGTGCTGCAGAAAATGGCTATTCGCTTGTAATATTATCTGATAGAAAGGCCGGCCGTGATTATATACCTGTCAGGTAAAATTCGGTTTTCAGTTATCAATTAACTATGAAAAAATCTGTTGTTTTGGGGTACAGCTGAAAATTTAAATTGTTTCGGATATTTATTTTAAATTATAAATTTATTTATACCTAATTTGTTTTATATTGTTTCAATATAATTTGCTTCATATTAACTGCTTATTTAACAAACATCTTATAGACTAAACTCTCTAAAATAAATGTTGACAGATTGTTTAGTTATTGCTTCATATCTGTATTAAATTATAAAGGTATAAATATAAATTACTTGCTCCTTTTTGGATTTACTACCTGTTGAGTTTGATTTTTAAAAAGTATGTGAGAAAACTTTGAAGGAAAAGTAGCTTTATTTTATCTGAAAAATAATTGGAAATGACTTTTTAAGTAATATCTTTTATATGAGTAACATTGTTTCTTTACTTCTTTGAAAACTTTACCTGACTTGTAGATCTTGTTTTAACAATGGTGGGATATCCACTTGGACCACAGAAATCTCTAATTTGATCAATCTATAGTTTTAAGTATGCATATATGTCCTTTATGATTGAACCATCTGCCAATTATCAAACATCTGTATTAGATTATTTATTTTCCTTTTTAAAATGCAATTATATATAATTATCAATTTTGTTATATAGAAAATAATAGAGAAATTTTTTATGGGAACTGTGCAAGAGAATAATGCAAAAATAAATAAATAATAATCGGAAAATAACTGTGAAGAGAAAACCAGTTAAGCATTTGCTGTGGAAATCAGTACCTCTAGATGTTTGGTGACCACTGTTTTCATTTTCTTAAAACAACTGAATATACACTGTGCATCTTTGTGACAAATAAAAATTCATGGCAGTTGCATACCATTTCAGATCTAGTGTCTTATTATAAGCTTGAACTTCATAAAAGAATTTGCTATTAAAAATACATCAGATAATAGGGAATGTATTTATATTCACAAAGGTGTCTTCAAAATCCAGTACTCAGATGACCATTAATTATTCCTTCAAGTTCAGATGAAAGCTAATTATAAAAAATGCAAACGATGCCGTGAAATCTGTTGGTTGGCTGACTAGTTAGTAAAACATAAAAAAAATTGGATCCTTAATGTCACAAAAATTGTCTCCAAACTGTAACTATGCAAAAAGTAAATCAAAGATATCTTAGTTTGTATTAAAGTCTTCCTATTCTTTATTTTAATATTTCAAAAACTGACAAAAAAAAAAACTTGACTTCAATCTTGGGATAAAATGTAAATTTTATTACACAATTCAAAATATTTTGTCTAGGATGCTTATATATTATAGAAAGTAAGTATACTTTCTTGAAAATTTCTTGCATTTTAAGTTCCTGTTCAGAAAAATTGCCTACTTTCATTAATGACTTAATTATTTGAATTTCTAATTTCATTCTTACATTTCAGTGCTTTATTGGCTTTGGGTGCTACTCATCATTATTTGATCAATAAACTTCAGAGAATGAAAGTTGGTCTAATATTGGAAACAGGTGAAGCGAGGTATGTTTAAAATACCATTTATGAAGTTTATGGTATGGTTTATAGCCAAGGTATGTTTAAAATACCATGAATGAAGTTACTCTTTCTTTTACAAAAAATTATTTTCTTTTAAATTCCAGAGAAGTTCATCATATGTGTGTACTTCTTGGTTATGGTGCTGATGCCATCTGTCCATATTTGGTGTTTGAGAGTATGGCAGAACTTCAGGGTGAAGGGGTTATTAGTGAAAGCCTTACTGAAGACCAGATATTTAAGAATTATGTTGAAGCAATGGAACGTGGTATCGCTAAAGTCAGTACTGCTAGTAAACTAGTTTAAGGCTTGCATAATTTATTCTACTATTATTATTTTTTTAAATTCTGTCTTAAAAGGCAGTGCTGTAACTGGACACTTGTTAATAAATGCTGCTGTCACTTACAGGTCATGGCAAAAATGGGAATATCAACACTTCAGAGTTACAAAGGAGCTCAAATATTCGAAGCTGTTGGCTTGAATAATGAAGTTGTGGATTTTTGTTTTAAGGTATACCAATTATGTTGTCAAATATTTTTTTTCTTTCTTTTCCTATCAATAAGTATTTTCAGTCTTTTGAATAATAGTAAATAAGGTATACTGTATAATAGAAAAACCAGCCTTATACGTCTTTCGTATTGAAAAGTTTTTTTTTTTTGGGGGGGGGGGTGAATTTTTATTTTGAGATCGCCAAATCTTTTTACCATTTCAGCCATGAATTTGATAAATATATCTATTATTTCCATCATGCTTTTTTTTTATTCTCAAGTAATTCATACCTGTGGTTTATTAAAACTTTTAAAATTCAGATGACATATTGTCAGGCTTAATAATTTTTTCAAAAATACTTGTATAAATTGCGAAATTCAAAAAATTTAAATTTCAAGTTTCTTTTTATTACCTGTAACCACATGATAAAATGCTGCATATGCTTTTTGTTACTAATTTATTTTTGGGCCCGATTATGCTTTTTACCCATGATTTATAAAATCAAATTATTTTTTAAAAAATTTCATTTAATTGCATTGTGAAAGTTATGCTATATATATTTATGTGTGCTGTTTTAGAATACAGCCTCTAGAATTGGTGGAATAACATTCCGTGTACTTGCTGAAGAGAACCATGAACGTTATCGTATAGCTTACAGTGACAGAGACTGTGATAATTTAGTTCTTCGAAATCCTGGGAACTATCATTGGAGAAATGGTGGAGAAAAACACATCAATGATCCATTAGCTATTGCAAACTTACAAGTAAGTCTAAGTCGATGAATTTAGTATTGGTCTGTGATCAATTAAAATTTGTGGCTTGATAGTTCAGTTTTTGTTGGCTTTTAATTTCTAAATCTTAGAAAATAAGCTAAAGTATTAATATCATCAAAATTGTCATCATATTCCTGTCAGTTTTGTTGTACTTTTCCGAAAAAAAAATTCCCATTATAAGTTGATTTGTATTTTTATTGCATCTCTTTTTTTTTGTGTAGTAGTTCATGTTCAAATTATCCTGTTTCATGGCATTATAAATTAATAATGTTTTTGTACCTGAAAATAAATATTTATCAAAATAAATTAGTGCTTTAAATTCCATTATTTGTTTAGTTTTAAAAATCCATTTAATTCTGTTCTTTTAAATTTACTGTGCATGTAAATACTGTTAATGACTTATCTTGAATATTTATCAATTTTAGGATGCTGCTCGATCAAATAACAAGAATTCCTACGAGAAGTTTGTTGAAACTACTATGGAAAATGTTAGAGCTTGTACTTTACGTGGTCAGTTCGAATTTGTTAAATCCTCTAATCCTATTGATATATCTCAAGTAGAGGAAGCAAAGGAAATTGTTAGAAGGTTTGCAACTGGTAAGTGATGCAGTTAGACTAAAAGTTTTAGAAAAAATGTAAAAGGTTCCCTAAAAATGCATAAACACTTGAATAGCTATTTCATATACAGTTAGTAACACACATCAGAGTTTTATAATTGAATTTATGCAAAAACAGAATTTTGTCAGTTGATGGATGGATTCAAGATATTGACTTTTATTTTTCAATCACTGCTCATAATTCTGATCAGTGAAATTGGAAATGTCACAAAGCATATTATCAATTAATATTTGGGCACCTTTTCATTGACTGTTCCATGGTTCGTACGCTTTTTAAAAAAACCTTGAAAAGTGCTTGAAAAAAAAAAGTTTAATTTTCAAGTGCTACCTTGAAAAAAAAATGTGTTTAAAGTCCTTGACTTTAGGATTTGTTGATAAAATGTATTTAAAGTCTGAATTTTATAATTTCTTAAAATAATGAAGGAAAGCCCCAAAAATTCCTTTCGTATACCACCTTCTCCCCTGTTCAATAATGGGATAGTCTTTCGGCAGCCGGTCATGTGACCTTTTCTCCTTTCTTAGCGTAGCGTGCTTATCTCTGCTTAGGTACCTCTTGTAGCGTGGGTGAAAGTGTATTCCCTTAATTTGATTCTGTTTTTGCTGTTTCGCATTCCACCTGTTTTTGTTTTCATTTATGATTTAAAATTATGTGTAGATAATGGCAGGTAAATGCATCTTTTATAATGCATGGCTGGAAAAGCCTGAATACAATATGTGGTTGCAAAGAAACGCATCAGATGTCCATTCTGCACCATGTGTTATAAAAATTTTAGTGTTGCGTTGATGGACGCAAGCTCTTTGGAAAGCCATATGAAGAGCCAAAAGTGCATTGATTTACAGTCAACAAGAAGAACCTTAATGAATGTGGTCAGAAGTTATTTTAATGATGAAAGTACCCCAGAAAGCATACATTGATTGCTATATATCTAGTTGAAATGTATCGTATTGAGTTTCATGATACAACATGTTAACTTAGATTTGCTGAATATTTTAGTTTTAGCTTTTGTTTTCAAGATACTGGGAAACATTGAAAACTTACTTTCTTGTTATTTTAATATAAATATTTTTAACCAAACCCAAAATTTTGGCTCATTAAAAACCAAAAAATTTTGGCTAAATATTTTAGCCAAAATTTTAAAGTTTAGAGAAAAATTAAGTCACTGTAGCTAATTCTGAAGAATAATGTTGATGACAATCAATAATTTATATAACCTAAAATAACTACTTTTCTCGCACTAAGGATTTATCATGTAGTTTCTAGTGCAAAATTGATAAAAAGAAAAGATTTTTTTACTGTATAATAGTCTTTTTTTTTGTTATGAAGAAACTGGATGCTAAATGTAATAACTATATACTAGTTGTCGCCCAACGGTCAAAATTCGACCGTAATTCATTAAATGTGTAAGTTTGAATGTTATTGAGGTTCTTTTGTCAAAGATTATACCTCTATAATCATTGCATATTTATTTCATTTAGTTTAATGTATTTGTAATGCATATTATGTATAAATTCTTTAGCGATAATCTCTACTCTGTGCGACTGTTTGACCACAGACTAATATGTGTTTGACATTGACAGATTTAGATCACCCACATTTTGTATTTCACTCGGAAGAGTTTTTTTTTAATAAATAATCTAAATAAACTCCCTCTTGGAGTGGATTTCACTGCAGGGGGATTAAATCAATTAGAAATCATTCACCCTGTATTTACTCTGCTAATTTTTTACAGTGTATGAATGTTTTATCTTATTTAATTTAATGTGTTTGTAACACATTATACATAAATTTTATCTTTCTGTACTCCTTTTCCATATGAACTTTAACTATGCCAAATCTCACACTCCTCCGTGCGTGCAATATGCTTAAAAAGGGGTACAAAGTTTTTTCTTCACGTATTAATATATAGATGCTGGCTATGTGTAACTAATAATATCACCAAAAAAGTCATTTACTTTGAGTCTCTGGGAACTGTCAAACGATCTTCATTGACTTTACTAGATTAACAAATTGTAAATTATTTAGTAATATTTTGCAGTTTTTTAAATATATATATATTCAAATCCTTTGAAAATAACAAAATTGAACTTGCTTTACAGGTGCAATGAGTTTTGGAAGCATATCGTTAGAAGCTCATAAAACATTGGCAATGGCCATGAATAGGGTTGGTGGTAAATCAAATACTGGTGAAGGAGGAGAAGATCCAGATCGATTTATAATTACTGATCCTAACAATAATGCCCGCTCAGCAATTAAACAGGTATGCAATAACTGAGCATTCATTTTTTCCCCCCAGCTTTACAACAGTTACTTGATAAACTTCCTTGGTTATGAAAAGCATGAACTATTCATGTTTGTTTACAATCTATTGCAGTCTGTGAAATTGCTTTCTTTTTTTAATTGATAGTTGTGCCTTTTGATTTAGATTTTAATTAAATTACAGAAATGTATTGAATTCCTTTAATTTTTTAATGAAAATTAATATTTCCATATTAAGGCTTTGCACAGTAAAAATAAAATTATGATACTCTTATAATTTCAAGTAATTGCTTTCTACTCTTTCAACAAATTATTTCATTCTTAATCATTTCAATCCTTATAACTTAAATAATTTCAGTAGGTGTATTAAATAAAATATTAAGGAAAAAACATTTTCCAGTACACATTAAAATTTTATATTTTCAGACATATTCTATCTCATTTAAAAATAAAATATCATAATTCAAATCTTGCAGCAGTTTTTTCCCTCCAAGTAGTTGAATTATACAAATGTCTGATTTTCTTCCTAAGGTTGCATCGGGTCGCTTTGGTGTTACTATTGAATATTTAACGAATGCAGATGAGCTACAGATCAAGATGGCACAAGGGGCTAAGCCTGGTGAAGGAGGTGAACTCCCTGGATACAAGGTACCATTTTCTTGGGATAATACTTGTTAACAGTATTTGAAACACTGGGTCACCATAATTATGCATTTATTTAATAAAATTATTTGGCATATAAAATAAGTGATAAATAAGCACTGATTATTTGTATTTTATATTCATATATAATATTTCAATGTGTAGAACGTCAAATGATTATTTTAAAGAAATTCGTGGTTATTTAAAGCATTTTTTTTTAAAAAAAACAATCTGTCCTAACAAGGTGCAGAATTTCATAGATGTTTTTGTATTTAACTACACACCTAAAAAAATTACAAAATTGGCAAGTAACAATTATAAATTAAACAATCAAGCTAAAATGCGAGATCTTTCTTGCCTACTAGAAATCGTGAAAGGAACAAAAATACCTGAAAGATATTGAAAAGCAAATGATGGAAGTAAACATGGACTTTGGAATCTAAATTTATTCCTAAGCTAGGAATGAATCTTTAATAATCTGACTGAGATTGTTTTAATTTTGGTATGATTAGTAAGCTGTTCAAAGATGTTTTTTGATCAGCTTTTTCTCACCCTTATTTCTTTTTTTTATTTTATGTATTTATTGTTTAGTGTGTTTGGCTGTCGGATTTTGACAAAAGATTTGACATTTCTAGCAGCCGCTTTTATCGAATAGTGCTTTAAAAGTAGCAACTGAATATTTGTACCAAAGTAAGTAATTATTTTTGAACTGTTGAGCAATTTTGATCTCGAGTGAAAGGATGCTTACATAGCTTGTAAAATACAACCTGTTTCAGAATTTTGACTGCATGAAAAATTATTATATTGTATTGAAACAAATAGGTGATCTATTTTAGAACATTATTTTGGCTTTGTTTGCTTTTTATACTAAAATAATCTGACTTTTCATCTCTAATACTATTTAATTGCAGGGAAGCATTATATAATCCAATACCTTTTCTTGTGTAAATAAATTGTTTCGAGTTTTAATTTTTTTGGTGAAGTACTCAATCGTGTTACTGTATAATGTCATTAAAATAAGGCAGTTCTTTTTATGAATCCTTTTTCAAAATGTACATTTTTGACTTTTAAAAAAAAAACTGTTTTTAATATATTTGTCTTTTTGAGTTATTTAAGAAATTGAATTCTAATTTGAATGCTCTAAAGTGCAGTGAATTAAACAAAAATATTTTGGTAACATGCTTATGTAAACTGCCTTTGTTTTTTGATACTAATAGTTTAAAGATAATTGCATTTTAAAATTTCATGCAAATTATATTAAAATAGAAAGTTTTTCTATGGTTTTCTGGTTTTATTCGGCATCATTCTGTTTCAGAAAAGTTATTCTTAGATTTCCTTTTCAGGTGTCGAAGGATATTGCCAAAACACGACATTCCATCCCTGGTGTGGGTTTAATCAGTCCTCCACCTCATCATGATATTTATTCTATAGAGGATTTAGCC
Source organism: Araneus ventricosus (assembly GCA_013235015.1). Lineage (NCBI taxonomy): Eukaryota > Metazoa > Arthropoda > Arachnida > Araneae > Araneidae > Araneus > Araneus ventricosus. Next base: position 207,288 of record BGPR01001568.1, read on the forward strand.
GAGGTAAGAAATTTTTCTTTGAAAAACATGTCCCGTATTAAGCTGAAATTATCTAAATGAAATGCTTTTTTAACATTCATATATATGGCTTGTAGTTTTCAAAAAGATTTCTTTATTATATTAATTTTATAGTTTAATCACACAAATTTTTAACACGGAACTTAATTGTAAAATCTTTTGATACTGGATTTGTTTAGGTTAAATTTGCATTTTTCCAACAGCAATTGATTTTAACTAAAATATGTTTGCAAATTTCTATTTTTTGACAGTTTTGAAATGTATTTAAAAATTTTTGCTATTGTTAAATTATTTTTCTTGAATACCTTTCAAATTAATTCTTCAGCTTGTTTTTCTGTAAAGATTTAACTGATCTTTCAAAATTTCTCACAAAAAATATTTTAAGGAAAGTTTTCTATTGACCATTTTTCTAATCCCTTTTTTCCCATTAAATAATTTCTTCAAATTTGATTTATTTTCAGCTTATATATGACTTGAAATGTGCCAATCCATCAGCCAGAATATCTGTGAAGCTTGTTTCAGAAGTAGGCGTTGGAGTAGTTGCATCAGGTGTTGCAAAGGTATATTTTTATATACAATTTTCAACATTCGTCCACTGAATTCCAAACAAAAATATTCAATTGAAATTTTATATATTGCAATTGGTTTTAAATAATTATTGTAAAAAAGTCAGATTTGCAACTCTTTCCTAAAACTGATAGGAAAATCTATCAATATGCTTTTCATAAAGAAAATTCTTTTGATTTTTCATAAGTGATTTTCTTTGTATATATCTGAAGTATATATTTCATGTAGGTTGCATTTTAATTATGGCTTTTATTTATTATTTTGTAATTTTTGAGGGCTTGCAGATTGAGAGACTTTGATAGAAAAAAAATTACTTAAGATGATGAAAGCACAAATTTATTCAAGTTGGTCCAACAGGCTTATCAAATACCACTAAGATATACTACGTACACACTTTACAAAAACAAATACAATTTAAACAAATATTATTACATTAAAAGTCTAAAGTTTCCAGAAAGAACAGCAATATGGTTTCTAATATCAATCGCTAATGAAAGATTGGTATGGTTATCTCTATCTTGTACTTGTCTTGCTACTGGTTGTCAATTTTTTTTATTAATTCAAGCTTTCATGAATCTTTTTTTCTTGGATCCTTTTAACAACAGAAAACTCAAGAATATTTCGAAATCCATGGCAAAATCCTATAACTTAAGAGCAATTTAATTCATTTTTTGCAGTTTTGAAATTGACTTTGATTATCAAATAAATACTGTTTTTTCTCACCAAGAGGTTAACTATCCATTATATAGTATGAATGGTTGTCTTAATGTTGAAACAGTTATTTTCTACCAAGAAAATTTCAAGTTCAAAAAAATGTTACGGTCCTAAAGAAAACAGCAATTTACATTTAAATGGAAAAAATCAACTAATTCTCAGAAATGGAATGTCTGAAAATAAATATTAATAAAAAATTATGTATTCTAAATACTGATTTTCTCTGTAGCTTGCAGACTCTGCTGTTTAATTTATAAATATTAGAGATTTTTTTTACTTTTAAAATGTACATTATTTGAATAACTATTGCATGCCTTTCTAAGTTTTCTGGCAGTCATTATTCATAATGGTATAGCGACCAGTTAAAATTTTAATAAGCATAATTGCTTGATTTCAATACTTATTCCAGTTTTTTCAACTCGACTTAAACATTTTTAAAACTACTTTTGTTTGTTTATTGGAGTCAGCTTATGTGCAATTTACACAACTAGATAACTTGCAGACATATTGCATGCATGATAAACTTGATTTCTAAGGTTTGAATTTCCATTTAATTAAAGATTTCTAGCTACAGGATCAATAACAAAATAAGTCTAGAAATCAGTGCAAGTTTCTAGTTGGGAAACCAAAACAGATGGCTGTTTATAAACCTGTCTGAAGAATTTTTTATAAATTTTTTGACAAAGGTTACCTAGTTAATTAGTAAGTTTTCATCTTGCATACTTCAAGTCCATTATTACATATTTATTTTTATTTAAAGAATATTTTAAATTTTACAAAGTGAATATTTTAATCAGGGTAAAGCGGAACATATCACAATATCAGGACATGATGGTGGTACTGGTGCTAGCAGTTGGACTGGAATAAAAGGCGCTGGATTGCCTTGGGAACTTGGAATAGCTGAAACTCACCAGACGCTTGTGCAAAATGATCTAAGATCTAGAGTAGTGTTACAAGCTGATGGACAGATTCGAACAGGTGATTACCCCTTTTAAGATGTTATGTTTCCAGTTTAAATTAAAGCCATGTAGTTTAGACAAAATGCTGTTTATTCAGGCCTATCTGTTGTTTTATGTGTATAATGCCTTATATTGGTTTCTTTGTATAAATCAATTTTTCCTGCCTATTCATACTCTCCTCAGATATTTTGTCCTTCAATTTCTTTTGTTGGTTCTCTCAAATTTTAAAGATTTTTTTTTCTCCATGTAACACTAAATAATTTTATTGGCTTAGTTGGTGTTTTTTACTTTTATCTTCTTTCTGAATAGTCAAAACTTCCTTCTCCATAAAACTTTTAATAAACCCTTGCTTAAATTATTACCCACAATCTTAACTATCTAAAGTCTCTGAAAAGAAATGTGTTAAAAAAATTCCTTGTCAATGTAACAGTTTTAAAATTTTAGTTTAAAGAGAATGCAATGCGCACAAAGACGGTATTGATAAATGATTAAATCAACTTGGCGATTGACTTTCGTGCCTGCTCTGCCTCCCATGTGATTTTTATGTAAGTACTTGGAGTAAGTTTGCACACCAATCCAGTGGAACCTTCCTGTATTTACAACAATTGTAAGTTCTTCTTCTGCCGAGGTTCAAAGTCATCCATGAGAAGTGATTTTCTTTTCCCATTTTCTTCTCTTCCTGCGCAGGATTCGACGTATTGGTTGCTGCCATTCTTGGAGCCGATGAGTTTGGCTTTTCTACAGCGCCTTTGATAGTCCTTGGATGCACAATGATGCGGAAGTGCCATTTGAATACCTGCCCTGTCGGCATTGCCACTCAGGTGAGGATACAAAACTGCAGTCAGAGAAGCACGGCCTACAAGCCTCCTGATGCAACCACACGGATTGCTGTTGTTTTTCAATTTGTTTTGGATGTTTAGGTGTACTTCGACCTAGCTGCTTATAAACTGCTGTACTTTTTTCTTTCAGTTCTTTGCTTTTTGTTTTTGTCTTTAATTTTTGTAATTTAGCTGCCACAGAGAGCAAGATCCAGTCGCCTGTTCCTCCTGTCTATTATGTAGAGGAGTAGTCAGATATGTGGAAGAGGTAACTTTAAAAGTGAATGTGTACGTTGTAATTTGTCAGTTTCTTTGCTTTTTTTGCAGGACCCTGAGCTGAGGAAGAAATTTGAAGGAAAACCAGAACATGTGGTTAATTACCTTTTCATGCTGGCAGAAGATGTAAGTATTTGAAGTTATTCGTCTGATCAATACAGCTTTTAGTTGTATAAAATTTGTTTCCTGTGTTAAACAATGTCTGTGCAATATCTTGTTCTTTTGAAATCTCCAATCATTTAGAAAAATATTTTGTGTATATTTCTCAATTGCACATCTTTTTGGCTATTATTAAATTTGTGTTTAAATATTTATATACATTTCATTTGTTGTTTATGGATCCTATTGAACTCCTGTATAGAGTCTGATTCGCCATGATTGTGCATCATTTTCACATTTAGATTGAATTAAATGATTTACAACTATTTCAAAATATTCTTAAGTGTAATTAAATATATAGGCTAACTCATAAAGTATTTTTTGTTTTACTGTAGACACAGATTTGACAAAAAATGTGGACGCCACAGGAGAGAGTTCAATATGTAGCCTGGTTCATGGAGACAGTCCGATACACAAATGCAACGTTAGCGTCTGAAACAGATGGGTGACCCACCCCCTATTTATGGCGAACACTGTTTCTATAAATGACATATACCAAGCCCGAGTATGGTTGGGATGGTGGTTCCCTTCCATATCGTGTCCCAAAGTTCCGTTGCGCTTGGGCATCGGACTTCGTGTCTATGAACCATGCTACACACTGAGATTTCTCCTGTGGTGTGTACATTTTTCATCAAATCTGCGTCTACTTGAAAACAAAAAAAAATCTTTGAGTTAACTTGTCACATGTTGAAAACTGTTTATTATCTAGTATAATTTTGAAGTTATTAAAGTCTAAAGTTATAACAATACATTTTGGAGACCCTGTATTTATTATTCTATAACATTATAGGCATTTGCATTTAAAATTGGTAATAAAGGTTTATTAAGGAAATTTTAAAGTTTGTTTTTGTCGCATTAAAATAAATGTGTCTGAGAATATTAACCAAAAAATAGTTAAACATTTTATTTGAAATCCACAAATTGTAAAGTGAAATTGTATGCATTTTTCACATGATAAAATTTCAAATATATTTTTGAGGGAATAAAAGACATTTTTAAAAAATCTTTAATAGTTCATGTGCTTTCTTTCTTCCAGCCATATTTTAGTATTACAGTCTGTCAATGACTTACTACAAGCACAGAGATATTAAGAGTTTGATGAAAATGCAAACTGTTTCTCGCTTTCAAAAATAAATTCCATTATTCATTCCTCATCATTATTTGTAACTGCCTCAAAATATGAAGTGTTTTTCTTAGGGGAATGACATCTGTAATTATTTTTGCATGATTTTTTTAATTTAAAGCTTTCATGTATTTTTATATAATCTTTTTGCTCAATGTTTGTTTTTCTGCAAATTATAGAAATTTTGTCAGAAGTATTAATTTCTATTGCTATTTGATAAAAATGTTCTTAAAAATATTTATATAATGAAACAAACATTTATAACTAAATTACCAACTTAAATTCTGCCATAAATATATTACCAGGTGCGTCATCACATGGCATCATTGGGAATTAGGAAATTCCAAGATTTGATTGGACGAACTGACTTGTTAAAAGTAGCTCATAATAAAACGAATCCCAAAGCTAAGATGTTGGATTATTCAGCTATGCTCTTAGATGCTTTATCTCTGAGACCTGGCACATGTATTGTTGGAGGAAGTCTGAAGCAAGATTTTGTTCTTGAAAATAGGATTGTAAGAATTTTGAATTTAATCTAGTATTAACTATTCGTTCATATTTTAATATATTTCAAGATGCATTTAAAAATACTAAATTTTTTCCAATGCATTTTTATTGCTTGCTTTTTTCAAATATTATTTATGACTGAGATTTATTTTATCTTTTGTTTAACTGAAAGCTTAAAAAAGTGTTCTACATTTAGATCTGGATTTTCTTAATATGGATTAATGATATATCCAGACACAAATATTATAAAAATATGAGGGATTTGAAAGTTCAGTGTTTCACATGCAGATGTATTATTTTTATATCTAAATTTCAATACTGTGGTAAAGTAAGTTTTTTTCTTTGTTTCTTCTTTTTTACTTTTAATGATGAACTCTAGTCTTTCATCCTAATGAATTAATATGGAAAAGGTGGGGCAAGAAAGTAACCAGATTATTTACGTCACAACAGAATGACAAACAGTGCATAGCTTTGTGAGGTGTCCTGTCCTCGATCATCTACTCAGTTCTAGCCCTATATATCACTTCATTCAGCAGTAACCTTAGAAGCGATTTGTTCATGTACACCATGCAAAAAAAAAAAAAAATGAAGTTTTCTGAAGGAAACAGAGTGTTAATGTGAAGTTCTTTTTTAAACTCGGGAAATCTGTGACTAAATTTATTCACACTTGAAACAAGTATATGGTGATGAGTGCTTGTTAGGTACACAAGTTTTTGAATTGTTTAAAAAGGTACATAAAGAGACTTTTTTTTTTTTTTACTTCAGAGGGGGATTGTGAGCATTGATTGGGTATTTGAAGATCAAACAGTTGACCAACAGTACACATATGTCCTCTACATAAATGGATATGGAGAAAACAGCTTTATATGAGGAAAAACATTCTTGGTTTCTTCACCAGAACAATGTCCCATCCTAAAATTCAGTGTCTACCAAAATGTTTCTGGCCAAGCACTGGGTTCACAACTTAGAAAACCAATTATATTCACTTATCTTTTCCTATATATAGTAAATTCTCGATTATCCGGCATTCAAGTATCTGGGAAGCTCAACTAACCTGAAAAATTAGGAAATGAGTTTTCCTAAATTTTACATCCGCGCGCCCTCACCGTTCCATTCACGCGGACAGTTTATTTCTGGAATTGAACGTCCGCTCTGCACGGAGGGGCATAGAAGGGGAAAAAAGCAATAGACAATACAGTGACGTACACAGACTTGTTTTATGGGGGGTCAAAAGCAAAAGTGAGAACCAAAGAAAAAAAGTTTCTAGTCTTGAGCCGAAAAACGAGACCTAAAAACGAAATCGACTACCAAAAAAAAAAAATTATGGGCAGAATCAGCCAAAAAAAAAAGGGGGGTTACAATCCACCCCCCCATTTTTCCCGTCACACTCGACTATCCAGACTTTTCAGGTATCCGGAAATCGGAGTTTCCCGAGCATGCCGGTTAGTTAAGCTTTTGCTGTAACTTCTTATTCTCCAGGGTTAAGAGGGTGCAAAAAAAAACAACCTAAAAAACAGTGGAGCTGATGAATGCACTTTCAGGAAATCACCTGAAACACTGCTTCAAACACTAGAAAATTCATATGGATTAGTATAGGAGTTCAGGAAGGAGAGTTCACTGAAATTGATAACATCAAAATTGTAAAAAATTAAGAATAAATATTTTAAAGCATCAATCTAGCTGTTTTCTAACTACACCTTGGATTTCGGCAAATGTAAGGTGTTCGTGTTAATTCCTTATTGAAGGATAGAAGCTATAAGTTTTTTGGAAATGTTATAATTCTTCAAATAAACTAATTTATTTTTTAGGACAATCTGTTGATTAAACAAGCAACTGATGTTATTGAAAGAAAAAGAAAAGATGTCACAATTCACATGGACATTACCAATGTTGACAGAGCTTTCGGTTCTACACTTAGTTACCACATTACAAAGTTAGTCTGCTTAATTTTTATATTTCTACAATGACTTTTCCTAATATGAGTATCAAAACAAAAAACTTTAAATTTTGCATCTTTCATTCTAGGAAATATGGAAGTCAAGGCTTGCCACCCAATAGTATAAAAATCAAATTGGAGGGATCAGCTGGCCAAAGTTTTTGTGCATTTTTGGCTCCTGGAATTCATGTTGAGCTGGAAGGAGATGCTAATGACTATGTTGGAAAAGTAAGTTCAATTAAATCCACTAATGTCCAATTTAACATATAATTACTTCAGAAGATTTTATCAAGTTTTTTTATGTGAAATATGTTGTCTTTTAGGGCTTATCTGGTGGAACTGTTGTAGTTTATCCATCTTCTCGTCTACCTCAAGATTTTAAATCGGAGGAGAATATTATTGTAGGAAATGTCTGTTTATATGGTGCTACATCAGGAAAAGCATTCTTTAGAGGAATTGCTGCTGAACGATTTTGTGTCAGAAATTCTGGTGCTATTGCTGTTATTGAGGTAATAATTTTAGTTTTATTTCTGAAAGGTTAAGTTAACGTCTTTGAGAATAAATAGTAAGTTAACATTAGTACATGTATCTAAGCAAAAAATTGAACTTTTTTCTAAACCCTTCTGACAATGCAAAAATATTTTTATGAGTAACAAATTAGTTTTAACAAATGTGAAAATAAAAGATAATACCCTCAGTGTAACCAGAAGATATCAATCTATATATCAGACATGACACATTTCCGCAGAAACGCGGATTTTATCATTCTTAATTTTTTTTATTATATAATCATTCTACAATATTTTTAATATCTTAAGCACTTTTTATGTAAATTTATTTATTTTATTGTTAAATTAATTATACTTATTTTACTTTTCTGTGTTTATGTTTGTTTGGCATGATTCATTATTTATGAAGTTCAGCTTTTTTTGTTCCAAGCCTGTGTCATGTCTGATATATATAATTCTCTTGTGTAAAAAAAGGCTCGAATTTCTTAATCGCCATTTGGCAACAGCTCACAAGTTTGTTTTGTTTACAATGGCGGAAAGACCGAGACAACAGATTTAGTTTTTTGAGAGACATTTTTTTTTTTTTTTTAAGTTAAATAGTTTGAACAAAAATAAAGTCTTGCAGTTTCGATTAGGCAACTGAATGTGTGTGTCTCTAATATGTCCTTTTTAGTTAAAAGTTTGAGGAATGGGCTATTTCACCTTTCGATTACTCGCATTTTCTGAGTTTTAAAAGCATAAGTGACAACCCAATGAAAAATGTTGTACCTTTCTTGATTAAATTGTAACAGGAGTGAGTCTATATACAAGTGGGGAAGCTTTCTAAGCAACATAACATGAGTAAACTTAGGATCTTATCAAATTTAAAAAGCTAAAAATATATAATCATTATGGTTTAAATCTTGAATGATTAATATGAGCATGTTTCAAGCCACTTTTCTCTTTAAATGGTCCTTTTTTAGGTAAAAGGTTGTAAGATGGGTTGTATCATCTCTTGACAACTTAAATTTTCTGAGATTTAACACATGCATATCTTTTCTCTGAGCAGTTATTTATTTCTTGGCTAAATAATAATTGGAGTGAGTGTGAATACATGTGGGGAAGCTTTTCTCATCAACATTTCATTGAAAATAGGGCTTATTTAAAATTTTGCTGGAATGAAGTTGGGGCTAGCAGAAATGCATAACTGTATGGTGAGTGAAGCAAGCTGGGATCATCCCAAAAGGATCATAACATGATTCTTGGGGGGGTTGGGGAGCAGAGGGTGTAACCCCTAGTTCAATATGTTTTTTTGGTAATATCTTAGATATTTCAATTATTCTACATAAAAAGTACAAGAATTTAATTCTCAAACCCATGCTAATTCTTAGGGAGTTGGCGATCATGGTTGTGAATACATGACTGGTGGTTACTGCTTTATTCTTGGACCTACTGGTAGAAATTTTGCTGCTGGAATGTCAGGTGGCCTAGCATATGTTTTAGATGAGTAAGTTTTTCTTATTTTTTAAATTTTTGATTAGATGATTCAATTATATTACAGACAAGATGCTTTACAATGCTTGATCAGTTTCATAAAAACACTGCACGGCACATTTTCAGTTATATGAATACTTTCTTGTCATCTTAAAGTAATTTTGATGCAACACAAATTTGTCATTTCTTTTAAATGCAATGCAAAATACAGTAAAAAAGTTTAAGTTTGAAATTCTACTTTTTAATACAAATATTTTTTACATCTTCCATTTGTTGAAATCACTAGATTGCAGAAGTTTTGTAAACAATTGAATATTTCTTCATGCATTTAAATCTTTGCTAACCGGCACTTTTTTTGTTTGCTTAGAAAGATCTATTAGAAAACCTTAGAAAGCCCTTATTGCTGTGGTTTTTAAATTTTAGGCCCTGATGTTGTATTGGAATACATAATTTTGGCGTCTTAATATCTGTAACATGTGTTTTATTCAGTATTTTATATAAAGCATTCTATTAAAATTTATCAAACAACTGTATTAAATGAAAAAAGATTTCATTTACTATTAAGCAGTTTTGTATTTGAGTATCTTGTTTTCATATGCAAATGGATGAAGGAAAAATTTCTGAACCAGCAGTATGGTTACAGAAATTTGTTTAGGCTGAAAATAAATCATGGGTTTTAAAAACTTTAAACATTGACCTGTAGAATGTCTCGGACCTGACATAAGGTGTATATTAATATGTTCAAGTAATAAGGTGTATATTAATATGTTCGAGTAATAAGGTATATGTTAATATGCATGAGTAAGGTGTATATTAATATGTACAATGTGTATATTAATATTTACTACTTATGTCATACTTAAAATGAAAATGAATTTTCTTTCTAGGAAGAAAACACTGGCATCTCGTAGTAACTTGATGATGGTCGACCTTCTCCCTCTTGAGCTTTCTGAAGATCTTAGTTTTGTAGAAAGTATACTGAAAGAATTTTATGAAAAAACTGGCTCAGCTGTAGCTCAACGCATATTAGCTGGTTGGCCATCTTCTGCTAAGTCATTTGTGAAGGTAATTTTTCATTTCTTTTTGTTGAGAAAGTATTTTTCCTTGATATTTTATTTCTTTCTTAGTATCTTAAGTAAAAAAAGTCATTTCCTTATCTTTTCATAACATAAATTTCTTGTAAATAAGAAAATGAGGCCTACTTGTGTATTTTTTCTCACTTGCAAATCTGTGATTCATTGCAATCAACAAGTTGCTCAAATATACATTTTATGTATTGTCTAATAGACCAAGGTTAGAGAGATAAATTGAATGTTTTAAAATTTTTGCCATGTTTTTTCTAAATTGACCCTTTTCACTCGGAAAAGTAATAAGATGCATTATTCGCTGATTTACATTAGCTCATATTATTGCTTTGGAAATTAAAAAATATGTTTGTGCAAGTTCATTTTTCAGAAAAATTATTCTATAACTTATTCTTGCAACTTTGTGGGTAGTTTTTTAACCATTGAAATCGAGAAAACGTCATGGTGATGCACCATCTAGAATGGTGACTTAGTCACCTCTCGAGTGCAAAGGGTTAAATTTGAATCTATTTTTCTACATTTTCTTATATCTAAGATTTCTTACCTCCTTGTCTCATGCATTTTTCAAACTTCACTTTTACTGGTAGGATAGAAGCAAGAATTCATAAGTTTTGCATTGATTTGTTTTGAATTGATGATAGCATTTTTAAACAAGATGCTTGAAAAGTATATTTCATTTATTTTTTAACATCAAATATTTCAGTAGCATATTGCATTTGATTGAAATAGAGAGTTTAATTTTTAAAAGTATAGAATTTTTTTTAATATCATAAATTTTTTGTATTGGTCTGAAATTTAGGTGTTCCCCAAAGAATATCAACGTGCCTTACGCCAAGCAGCCGAAGAAGAAAAAGCACATTTGACAAATGGGCCAACACCTGTCGTTTCACAGCCTACTCCTGCTATCAAAGACATTGAAGATGTTATTCCTGAGAATTTGGACAAAATCAGGTAATTCTTTTGAATTCAGGAATATTCGATGGAGAGGTTATTCCAAAACCTTAACATATGAAGCTGAAGAGTATTTTAAAAGATTGAAATGGTGGAAAATCATTACACGTATTGTTTTAATGATGTTGATATATTTTGAAGACATGCATTCCCAGTTAGCATTAAAGGGAATTTGTGGCTGATTTGGCATGGTGTTTTCATCTTTAAGGTATTGGATTTACACCTTCAGATAAAATTTAGCCGATTCCAGTCAATAACCATTTTGGAATATTGGGCATGAGGCTGTGCCCTATCTATCTAATATATATATATAAAAGAGGAAAGTATGTGTGTGCTTGTTCGTTTCTTGGTTCTTTATGCACGCCCACACCATTAGACTTACCAGATTTGGCACGGTGATGGATTAGTATAAGAGGGAGCTAACGCCATGAAAATTATTTTAAAATTCGAATTAGATTTTTATTTACTTAAATAAAGAAGATTAAGTTATTTTTAGATGTTTTTCACCAATAACTTCTGAAATACTTGTGATACGAAAATTATTTTTACTTCACCTGAAAGAGCAAAAGATTATCTTTTTAATGATACCAATTTAATTGTTGTACAATTTTTTCTTTAACTGTTATTAACTTTTCAAAATTCATTTTAATCTCAAATTGCAACAATTCTTTTATTGTTATAAAATAAAATCAAACTAATTTATTGTTTCATCACATCCTTTGTTTATGTGTTTTTACCACTGTTAAAGCTAAGAAAATATTGCTTTTTTTAAATCAAGCCATTGTTATTTCGTAGCATGCTCTTAACTTCCATTTTTATTTCGTATTTTTTACTATGCACTCAAATATCCAATGACATTAGTTTAATTACTACGCGATGTATCGTTTAGGATCATTAAAAAATTTGTGAAATTTAATCTGTGTATAGCAGAGTATTTGCGTGTCTATTTACTTATATTTTTTCTATATTTTAAAAGTTTGTTTCTGGCATGGCAACGTTTTTTAAAAAGAGTAGAAAAAAGCTTTCATATTTGAGTTTCAGTTTGACTTTATTTATAGTATTGGCGGAGAGTATTTATATTTAGTTTTTAGAGTAGCAAACACATCCTTAGAGTAGGCGTACAAATAATAATTTACGAACACCTGGATAGGTTTTGAAAAATAGGAAAAATTGAATTAGAATCATGCCTCCAAAGAAACTGGTTTCCTTTGATAAGTCTTCAGTTTGGAAAAAAAAGGACCATTCATTCAAACCATATTGTTGTAAGGTGATAAAAAGACTCTATTTGAAAGTTTTAATTCAACAAGAAAGGATTCTTGGGTAGACAAAAATTTCATTGACAATGGACAACCAAACTAAAACTGAAAGTTGGAGTAGTTTAAATGTGAAAGATGTGAATAAAAAATATATATATAATGCATGTTATTGACCAAGCAAAGCCAGGTCCTGTTTGAACTCTACCATTCTGCATTCCATCTGTTTGTCTGTAAATTTGTTTATTATGCAGTCACAACCAAGTATATTATTTTATTTTCTTCACATTTGGCATGAACGTTCCTTGAAGTAACTAAAAATGATGGTATATGTAATAATTTTTATTTTTGTATTCTGTACCAAGTTGTGGCCATTTTAAGGATTTCAATGTTTGGTACCATTAAAACATTTGAATCCTTTTGGTAATAGCGAGACATTTAGTTGATTATATTAATGCTGACTGATCTGTAATTTTATGAATATTAATAATAGTGGAGACTTGTGTAAATGATTAACAGTAAAAAAAATAAACCTTTAAAGACTGCAATTGGAAAGCAGATTTTGTTTTGTTAATTTTTTTATTACAGGTGCTTTTAACTACTTGTACTTCAGAGTACCAATTTCTATAGTTTTCTAAATGTTCAAATTTTTTTTTAAAGATTTTGCAATTGGTAAATATTTTGACTATTTTAGATTTTCATAATTTTTCTGTGTCTTGTAATTTTTTCTGAATGAAAAATTATTTAATGAAGTTCAACTTTGTAAAAAAATAAAAATTTGATGTTATATAAAATGAAAGTTTTCTCCATTGAACAGAGGTTTCATGAAGTATCCACGCAAGACTAATCCTTATCGAGAACCTAAAGACCGGATGAAGGATTGGAATGAAATTTATGACTTTACTGGTGTTAGAAAGACAATAAAAACGCAAGCAGCCAGGTAATAAAGAAGTTTTAATGTAGTGTCATTTGAAAAATTAATTGAATAAACCTGTATTGTTCTTGATATATTTTTTTTCCATCTTGTAATCTGAGAAATAATAAACATAAAATACTACTGAATATTTTTTGAATATGAATTCTATTTCCAAATAACTTTTTATATGAAACTCTAAAAAAAAGTTATTTTAATAATCCATTTTTTTAAAAAGAATTTTGTTAACTTGATGCTTATCGGAGATTTAATCGGCATGTTCATAATTCTACTTTCGTATAGTTTTCAACATTATAGCCTCAGAAATGGATGTTATATACCATAAACATAATTGTTGCATACCAGGTTCAAGAAAAGGTCTTTTTTATATCTATAAAGTAAAGCAATTAGCATCAGAAAATTTTTTATACACTTAGTAGCATGACTAATGTATTCCACATTTGACAGGTGTATGGAATGTGGGGTGCCGTTCTGCCAATCTAGTCATGGTTGTCCTCTTGGTAATATTATTCCTAAATGGAATGATTTGGTATTCAAGGTATGTTGTGGTTACCATTATTAATTATGAAAACTTTGATATGAAACATATCAAATTTATAATTTATTCACTTATAGTATTTCTCCCTGACTAAATTATTAACATTAAAAACTAAAGTATGACAGAAACGAGCATTTTCAAAACAGATAAAGAATCCAGTTTTCTTTTTAATTAAAAAAAATTATTTGCTTAATTTATGCTTTTCATTGCAGTGTTCTGACAAAATAATTGCTTTTCAGTTTATGAAAGGAAGTAGTTATCAAAATACATTGTGTTCAAGAATTTTGTTTTTCTGAACATTTCTATCTATTCTTTAAAGTTATTGATATATTTTATGAACTTATTTCAATCCGTTAACTTCAAATTTCAATCCATTAACTTCAAATATTTAACATCTGTACTCACTGTGAAAATAATTCTTAATGCACAAGTATGGATAACTGCGAATTAAATTTTATTAGAAAAAATTTACAAGAATTCATCAGTGACTTAATGTAAAATTGATATTCATTGTTGGTAAATTAGTAAAAGATTTCTTTGAAATACAGGAAGATTGGAGAGAAGCCCTTAATCAACTTCTACAAACCAACAATTTTCCAGAGTTCACTGGCCGTGTGTGCCCTGCTCCCTGTGAGGTATGAAAGAATCCATCATCTAAATGTTAACTTACATTTTATTCAGTGTTGGCTTAAATTTCTTTTGATTAGTCAATTATTGCATGGAAAATGTGCAACATTTGATACTTAAATGATGTTCACAAATCTTGTTTCAGGGTGCATGCGTCCTAGGCATTAATGAACCACCTGTAAATATAAAAAATATTGAATGTGCCATAATTGATAATGCCTTTGAAAAAGGTTGGATGATTCCACAAATACCATCTGTGAGAACTGGAAAGAAAATTGCCATAGTTGGTAGCGGCCCGTCAGGATTGGCAGCAGCTGCACAGCTAAACAAAGTGAGATTGTCATTTTTAAATTTTTTCATTTCTTTACCTGCCTGACCTTTTTGTAAAATTTGGATCAATTATTAACCATGAAGTAATTAATGCAAAGAAACCTGCTTTATTATAGTGCAGTCGATATTTCCCATTCAGATTCTTGTAGAAATTTATAAATGGAACAGTGTGTTTTCAGTTCCGGAATTTTTTTTGTTGTTGTATTTGATTATTATGCTAAAAATAATGGATGCTAACAACAATATATTCGTTTCTGTATTTGAATGATTTCAATGATGGCAATATTTATTTATATAAGTGTATTTTGTAAGTGAGGCCTCAAAAGTTGGTTGAAAAATTTATTTCAACAGTAATTGTTGGGTTTTTTCAAAAATGAAAGTCAAAATTAGTTTATTCAGAACAATGAACTTTTATTTACTTGAATATTTCCGTACAAAGATAATTTTTATATTACAAGTTGCAGCCATGTGATTAAGAAAAGAAAGAAATATGAACTTAAAAAATGTACAGATCCTGTTAAATTTTTTTGCAGTTTTTTGAAATTTGGATTCATTATTGAAATAAAAAAGTCTTGGAACTTTTTTTTGCAATCGCCCCATAATTTTATTGATTTATGTTAAAATATCAAACTTTGAATGCTATATAATATGATGAACCTTTTTTTCCTGCTGAGTTTAGAGTTTAAATTTAATTAACTTAGAGTTCTTTTTATGGCTATCTTAAAGCACTTGCCTCATTTGACCTCCATTGTAAAACGCTTCAAAATTCCTAATCAACATTTGCAACTCAGTATTGCATTCCATAAAGCCGAGAATCTACCTTTGTAAGCTGCACTTCTGCTGCAGTCTGGGTGTGTCTTCATTCTCTTCTGATGGTCATGGAGGGGGAAGGGGGATCTGGGAAATTATGTAAATGAATTTAATGATGATAATTCCCGATTAAGATGCTGGATGATGAAAATAAATTCAAGATGGTTTGTAACTCTGGATTCTTTTACCGAGGAATTGCCATTCGTTATATATAAGTTAAATACTAATCAAATTTCAATAATTAACTTCGCTCTTCACAGCATTTTGAATTAGTCTGTTTCATTTACATTTAATCTGTTAAGAGACGATTGCAACGAAGTAAATGTAATCTTATTTTTATCACATTGGCTGCTGCTGTGAATTGCCTGCGATTCATACCTTTTATCTAAATAAATGACCATTTCTCTACTATAGTTAAGAGATAGCAGAGAAGGGGTCATCTAATTAGATAAATTTGAATCTGTCATGGCAGCGAATGTGTCAACAAATATTGTTGATTTATTATAATGGTTTTTCTTTAATATGGGCCTTGTTTTAAGTATTGAGTATACTTTCTGTGTCAACAAAGTGAAAATATCTTCATTTTTATTTAAATTCAGCATTTAGAATATTTCTATTTTGTATGAATTATAGGCTGGCCACACTGTACATGTATATGAGCGTAATGACAGAGTTGGTGGTCTACTGGAATATGGAATTCCAACTATGAAACTAAGCAAAGAGGTATGCAATGTGTTTTAATTTATTATTTTAATAATCAGAGTTACTGAAAAATAATATTGAAACATTTAAAAGTTAAAAAGTATTTTCTTATTAATTATTTGTTAGCAAAAATGAAATTTCAATGTTTTTTGGTTTCATATACTTGCTTAAAGAAGTGCATTTGGATGTTTGTCGAAATTATATGCATTAATATTAAGAGGTAATACAAAATTTGCCATCACATTTCCTCCTCTTCATTTTAATATATTTTTTTACAGGTTGTAAAAAGGCGGGTAGATCTTCTAAAAGAGGAGGGAATAACATTCCATACTAATGTCAATGTTGGTAAAGATATTTCTGCAAAAACTCTTGTAGATGAAAATGATGCTGTTTTACTTACTGTTGGTGCTACTTGGCCCAGAGATCTCCCAATTCCTGGTAATTATAATGAGTATTCGATATTTCCTGCTCCTAATGGTTTAAAGAGTTGAATATATCACTTTATTTCACTGGAGTAATAAAACACTAAACATTTGTCTAAAATGTTTTCCCTTTACCCAAATACCTGTATTGGCATCAAATCTACATATTGTTTGTGTTGCATTAGTATAGAATCTTCCAATGACTCTAGCAGTACTTTGGAAAGTGATGCAGTGTAGATTGCCATAAAACATGGCCACTTTATATCCATTCCTGTTCAGAAGTGCATAACTACTAGTAAAGAAGTTATAAATTATTTGCTGAAGCCTTTGTTTTCTTAGAATAACAACACAGTAGGATTAAAGCGTTACCATTTAGCACAATAGCATTGCTAATAGGATTATTCACTTTCTGTTCTGCACATAAATAAGTTCCTTTGATTCACAGCTGAATTTTGTATTCATCCTGCCAGAACCTGAGAAACCAGCCATTTGTTGTTTTATTTTTCTTCAGCCTAGATGAACTTGGCAGAGTAATTTGTATTTATCTCTACTAATAATAAAAACAAATGAGTGTCTGATGGCACTCTACAGGCCAGATCGTTAGACACAAAGCTACCAAATTTGGCACAGACATACTTTGGGAGCTGGAAATGTACATCTTAAAGTGATTTTTAATTTTGAAATTTTATTAAAAAAATTAAACAAAATGTTGATGTTTTTTAACAATAACTTCTGAAAATACTATTGCACAAAAATTATTTTTACACCAAGTTAAAATTTTAAAAATTAGCTTTACAATGATTCCAATTTATTTGTTGAGCAATATTACCCCTGATTAAAAATATGAATAGCAGCAATTCTTTAAATTGTTAATGAAAGTCTAAATGAATTCATTACTTCATCAAATATTTAAATAGTAAATTATATCTCCCCTGTTAAAAGTAATTTACGAATTATCCTCAATTTTTGCATACAGACTTTAAAACATGATTGTTTTTTTTTTATGATGCAAATTTTATTGCTATGATATTTTGCCACTAATTTCTGCAAATTTCAAAAAAAAAAATAATTTTGGAATATAATTTTATAACATTACCTTCTTTTATTGTATTGTATTGAAATTTAGTTTATAAAGTTGGTTGACATAACTTAATACTATTAATATGATGGCTGGTGTATAATATAAAATTTATGTGGTATTCATATTATGTTGGTTTTGTACTGTTTGATGATATAATTATGTTGAGATTAAATTACAGTATGAAGGTTAATCTACACACAGTTAAAAGGCACTAAATTCCAATTGGGCATAGTTATGTATTATGGAACCCAACTACATGTTGCACATTTTGAGACATGGCTTCACAAAGCATTAAAGAAAAAATTCTAATGTTGCATTTTTCTATAATTATAGCACTTTGCTAGTCTGTTTTGCAGCAGACCGAAGTTGATTCGGTTTTGCATTTCAAACTTCACACACACAGATGTAGATTGTAATAGTAAACCCGTAAGCCATAATGTGGTGGTTAGTTTCCAATTGTATAACTGTGTTATAATTGGAAGAATATTATACATTATAATTAGAAGAATATAATTCTTCTAATTATAATGTATAATTCTTATGTTACTGAGCTGTGTTCCTTTCAGTAGAGAAGGTGAATATTGAAAGTACAACTGGGTATGTTGTATTTCAGTGCATATCCTATCAGATTTTATTATTCATTGATTCTTTTTACATTGTGTATTAAAAAATCATTTGCACATAATTTTTTTAAACCTTAAATTTACAAGATATAAACTCAAGTGATCTTTATATATATATATATATATATATTCCTCTTAAAAATTTCAAATACTTCAGTATTTTAATCTAGTATTGAAAAGTAAATTTTTCACAATTTCTATTAAATTTATTCAGGTCGTGACCTGAATGGTATTTATTTTGCTATGAATTTCTTGGAGACGTGGCAGAAGCACCAGCTTGGCAATAAAATTGATTATAGCCGTGTGAATGCCAAGGACAAAAATGTTGTTGTTATTGGAGGAGGAGATACTGGCTGTGATTGCATTGCCACATCTTTGCGACAGGTATGCACTTTATTCAATAGTAATAACTTCATTAATGTAAACCTTTTTGAGGCAAAATGTTAATATTTTATTAAACAACTAGCAGTACGTGCATGGCATTGCTCGTGGAATTGGGACTTCAACAAAAATAAGAAAAAAACGCCCACAATGACATGAAAAATTTGTGAAAACAAAACAAAAAGATACACATTATTGATTTTCCCGCTTATTTTTCTTCGCAATAATGACATGTCAACTGTAGAAAATACAGAGTATGTTAATCCGAAACAATATTAAAAAAACTGCAATTTGAAAAGGATTGTCTCGCATATTTTATTTGCTTTATAATAAACACATTAAGACATTGCCGAAAATAATAATCAAAGTCATTCAGTTGAAGGTTATGATGTCGCCTGCGCTCTGCACCAGCAGCCAATGAAATTCTCCAGCAACGTTCTGGAAAAGTGTCGGGGGAGGAGCTCGATAGAAAAATATCTTTCAACTGACCAGGAAAAAATTAATTAAAAAAAACGGGAAAAGATATTTTAACTGTTCTTGTATTAAATACGAAAGAACCGTTCCAGTTATAAGCTGAAAAAAAATTGAAAATAATAGCGTTATTAGAGCATCGGAGGCAGCAAATTTAAAAACAAAAATAAAATTTCGATTGCAAAATTGACTATTTTTTAAATTATTAAAAGTTTCTCAAAATTCAGTAAATTGTGTTAAAAATTTAGAACGGAAATCGTGTGCTCTTTTCGATGTTGTCTATTTTTTTCGTACAATTATTCAAAACCATTTTATTGAGAAATTAATGCGATAAAACAACACAAAACATTAAATAAAAAATTTTCTAGATTGAATTTTAAAATTGTGGCTTCGAGGTGCATTGAGTCACCATTAAGACTACCTTTGTGCCAAATTTCAAGGTTGTAAGTGTGATAGATTCGTCTGGACATCACACTCATGCACACAAGCATTGCTCTTTATAAGTATAGGTGTTTATTATATAATTGTAAATGTCATATAAATTGGAAAAAAAATCTTTTTTCTCAATGTTGTGAATTCTTTAATAATGACGGTTATAATTTAGTATATGGGGAAGTAAGCTGTCAAGAACTTCTGAAACTTATGATTTGTTAATGAATAAAGATTTGAAGTAATATTTTAGCAGTTTCTCTTGTTTAAATCTTTGCTAAAATTTATATTATTAGGTACGTATAATTATACTATTTTTATATTTCTGCTGCAATATGTTATTCTGGTACTCATGCAAAGAGCACTGATTAGTTATTGAACTGCTTTAAAGTTTTGAGCAAAGATCATTACAGTTGATATAATTTAACTTGTGTTTCAAAGAGTAGCTTTAATGTTTCTTAGAATTCTTATGCAGTTTTAGAAGCAAAGTATTTTGTTAAAATTTCCAGTATTTTTTACACATAAGAAATGTAATGTACTGTTTTAATAGATTTTTTTGGGATTTTCATTCCATTTTTTAAAAATTGAATTTCATAAAAATATTTTCTTTTCATATTAAATAACTGGTAAAAGTGTTTTTAATAATGTATATTGTATACATACAGTGATTCTGAGTAGGGAGAAAGCCAGGAAACTAATATAATTAGTAGCCGTAAATCAGGGAAATGTTGCAAGTTTAGTCATGGAAATTTTTTTTCAAAGTTTCTGTAGCCACCCTGTTATTTCATTAGTAATATAAGATTAGTTTTTAAGGAAGTGAGGGAGATTAAAGCACAAGAAGTGTATTATCAATTTCAAAAGTAGGAGTTTTTTTCTGCATACTTCGATATTTTTTTAAGAAATTTTTAAAATTAAGTCCTAGGCATGCAATTTTCCAAGTTGTAGGGCTTAACTGAAGTTGCTGCATGTTTAATTTTATACATGCAACATTAATAGATCTTCTCTTAGGATCTACTGCTATGTTTGTTATTTTGCAGAAATTTTTCCTTGTTACAAATCAAAACAGCATCAAATTGCATTAAAATATTGAAATTGTTTTATAATATCATACTAATAGCAGAAAATGCTCTACAATTCTCTGTATATACAGGTAATTTTGTGTTTGTATATTTTCAGGGTGCCAAAAGCATTACGAGCTTTGAGATTCTGCCTGTTCCACCTGAAGGACGTGCTCCAGATAACCCTTGGCCTCAGTGGCCTAAAATATTTAGGGTAGATTATGGGCATGATGAAGTAAAATTGAAATTTGGAGATGATCCTAGAACTTTTGGAATTCTCAGTGAGGTAGGCTGATGTCGTATATGATGTGATGAAATTAATGAATCGTTTATAATTATTTAACCAAATGAAAGTAATCTTAAGGATAATTAATCGTTTTTTCCTCAATATTGAATTGTGGTGGTATTATATAAAATGATCAATATTATTCTAGAAATTCATTGATGATGGCAATGGTAATGTTACTGGTATCAGCACTGTGCAGGTTGAATGGAAGAAAGATGCTTCTGGAAATTGGAAAATGGAAAAAGTACCTGGATCTGAAAAAGTTTTCAACGTTAGTTGCCTTTACATTTATTGTACTTTATTAGGCATTTAAAATGAATTTGTGTCCTGTTTTCCTTAATATTTTACATCAAATTGTTGATGTCTTTAGGAAATCTTAAGTGGAAATTGGCAAGATACTTGTGCAATTTAAATCTGAATGCAAATATTTTAGACACATTGCAAATTTATAGTTATTACAATAATAATTTCTTATAAATGATAATACTAAAACGGGTCTTGTGATGATCAAAATTTGAGGCTCTATATATTCTATATACTTTTGCAATACTTATACGACTTGATGCAGAAAGTAAATAAAAAGAAGAGTTAAAAAAGACTTTTCATAGTACTTGTATGTAATAATAAGCACTTGCTTACTACTTTAAGACTTTTCTTTAGAGAATTTAAGAATATGCTTTTAATTTTAAGTTATCCAGGTGTTTTTGTCACATTTAATTAGATTTTATGGACATAAAAATCTTGACCAACAAACTTTGCTTGCCTTAATGCAAATGCTGAATGGATACACTGCTTATCTGCTCAGAAGCCATAAAAATAAGGTGTTGAAATAGTACTGTTGAACTCGTGTATGCAAGCAATGTCCAAAGAAAGTATGTGAAAGCAACACTGTGAATTGGAAAAAGGATGTAAATGCCTGCTTTTGGCATGTATACTCAATTCAAATAATGATACGAACGTCTTGTTGTTTGAAAAGATTCTTGCAATTACTATCTTAAATTTATTATCAAATAAATGTTATTTATTGTTAATATGTTTATACAATACACTAAAGAGTAAGATATAATGGGTGAATTGTACAAGAGTTATACCCCCATTAACTTTAAACACACTTTGCTCTATTTTTGTAACTGCAACTTCTTATTCAACAGGCTGATTTAGTGATGCTTGCTATGGGTTTCCTTGGTCCAGAGCAGTACTTATTGGAAGACATTGGAGTACAGCAAGACCCAAGAAAGAATGTTGCTACACCACAAGGAAATTACCGTACATCCCTACCAAAAGTCTATGCTGCAGGAGGTAATTTTCAAGTCCAACAATTTTGTTTCATTACTCTCTCACACAAGTCATAATAATAGGGTGCAGTAACAGAGCTGAAAGAAAACTGACCTCTCTTGTGAAATTTGAAAATTTTAAGTTTCATTGGGGGGGGGGGGTTACCATTTATTTGAGATTAAACTGAATAAAAATATAAAAACAGTACTTTCAAGAATGTTTGATGTTTGCATAGGAAAAAAAAATTCTTATGATAAATGTGCATAAAACATTTTAGCTACTATATATTGAGTTCTTTTAGTTATTTAATCTATATATACAAACACAATAACTTACATGGCACAAAAAATGGGTTAATTTCTCCTTTGCCAATGACAATGATCGGTTTGTGTACAAAATAAAATCGGTAGCCTCCTTCATGTTAGGCTTAACTTCATAGGCATAGCCTGCTGCTATAATCTTTCGGGTGTAAAACAACTTCTCGAAAAAATTTTAAGACATGGAGTTCACAATATTTCTTAATGAAACTTTGGATGAAATTATTCAAAAGAGATTATTTAGAAAAGAAGCAGATGGACTTGGACGAGCCAGACAGTGTTCATATTGATGTGAAAATAGTTCAAATCGGAGTAGATTAAAATCGTGTTAATTCACAAATTGAGTTAAACATTATGGAAGTTTCTTTTGTGTATATTGGGTACATTTCTGTTATACGCACACTGCTTGGTGCCTTTTTTGTTTTGGCGAATTTTCTTGGAGTGCTGAATCGCCATCCTGGCTCAATTTCTTTCATGACGTTAGTTGAAGCTCGCAATATTTTTGGCAAGCTGAAGCGATGGGACCTTGACAGCGCCAGTTTGGCCGAAAATTCATGGTGTGCATATGACGGAGCGCAGATGCTCTGCATGGGATCAGCTAGTTTGTGTGCATTAGAGTTGGTGACACCACAAGGCAAAAAGTGTAATAATCAATAGCAGTAATATTGCAATACTTTCTTTGCACACTTAAGTATTTTAATATTGAATAATAAATCATTATGCATTTGTATCAAATCGCTGTACAAAATTCCTTGTGTAGTAATTAATAAAACCATTTTAATTTTCTACAAGAAACATTTGGACTAACATGCAACTCTGCTCTTTTCAGATTGCCGTCGTGGACAGTCTCTCGTTGTCCATGCCATTTCTGAAGGACGACAGGCTGCTCGCCAGATCGACGCTGACCTCATGAAATGTTCCTCTCTAGCTGGTCCTGGAGGGGTCATTCCTTACGTCACTCAACTGACAGTAGACAGTGTAGCTGCTTAATCTCTGAGTATTGCTGGAGATCCTAGTTAGTGTAACGCATACCAGACATTTGTATCTAATCTCTTGTATCTAGCCGCAAAAGAAAAAATATAAATGAAAACCTTTTAATAGTTACTTGGAAATGCTGGATGTTCACATTAGATGAGCAGGAAATGAAAAGAGGAGCCATCATTGTTGTACATTTACTGGTTATCATAACATATTTAACAATATATATGTGAAGAGGAAAGATTATGTAAAGAATACCTAGATTATATGAAAGGCTTGACACTGATGAAGTGTACTTCGTGTATATGTATATATTTTGAATATTTGCTGTCCAGTTTTTTCAAATAGATTTATATAGTACTTCTGTCATTAAAAAAAGTCACTCGTGTCTGTAGGTGTCATATTTCTTGTAGCATCAAATTCAGAAGCAAGCCTGAAGCAAATGTGAATTTTTGATCTCTTTTTGGGCTTTTCTCTGATATCTTTGTCCATCTCTTCAAATTCTTACATGCACACTCGCACTCTACCTTGAATCGATATCTTGATGGATGGTGCGTTTTAAACCCTTTGTTTAAATCTGTCGACAAAGATGTTGGGAAAATATATACTGCTCATATGCTTTTGCAAATTCATAAGTCTTCCACCCAAGTTGATGCCGTTCAAAAATATTTAATTTTATTTTGAAAAGGAAAAAAATCTACATTTGCTGAATAAAATAAATTTGTTTGCAATAGCTGACTCAGTAGATTTAGCTTGGTTGGTAATTTTAAAAATTGACTTCATTTTTTCGAAGATAAAAAAACGAATGAACCATTAAAATGCGTGACGCATAAATGCTGAAATCACTCATCACAAAACTAGTATAGTCGAGACTATTAGAATTATACTTAAAGTACTACAGAGCATAGTTTACTCGTGGAATGTTTATACAAATATTTTATTTTTTTGTTCTAAAGGAAAAAAAATTAGTTATAATATAGATTTTAACTGATGGGCTGATGAAAGTTCTTTGGAAAAAAAATTTAAATAGAGATGTATTTTGTCATTCCTTCTATAGCACAATCAATATCAGTACTTAGCCATCAATATTTATGGACACATTTTCTCGTTATCCGAATGTAAGAAATGTAGTTTGTGTATAAGTGATGAATATGTTGTGCCTTGTTGAAATAATAGCTTGCTGCTGTAACTGACTGTTTAACTGGTATTGTGAAAAGTTAATAAACGTATTGAATGTACTTTTCTCTATGGTTACTGAATAGGTATGTATCCTTAATATCCAAACAGATCTCGGTAACTGATCCTTATGACATATCCTTAGTTGCCTGTTTATTTTCGTTATATTACTTCTCTAGAATGGCAGCACTCCATCAAATCATATCTATTGCTGTTGCTTGATGACACCTTTCAACTCTTTTGCTTACATCAGTATTAGTTTTCCACTCAAAGTGCATGTATTTGCGGCAATTCAAATGTAGAACATTCCATGAAGTTGTGTTACTTCCACAAACCCCGATTGTACATTAAACTTTTAAATTCCAAATAGAGAACTCGAACTATTCACCAATCGTTAATAAATTTTCAATAAGTTTCCTATAAATTCCCAATAGCTATTTCCATTTCTACATGTCTATAAATTCCAATGCCCATATTAGAAATTGTGATAAAGAGAGGAGCTTTAAATCCAAAGTGTACTTTTGATTTTTATTTGAAGCATTTGATGCCATTTTGCCCTGTTAAATTAACAATATGAAATTCCTAATACAGTATATCGAAAAACATCCCATTGAACCGTCCACTAATGCAAAGTTTCAAAATGATTGGCAATAAAATATTTTCAAAGGTGGAGTTTACTTAATATTGAAACATCTAGTACTTAATCAGGGCCGAGAGTTGTTTTCGACATTACACCATTTTAATAAAACTGCTGTAAAACTATTTATCACAATATTGTAACTAATTCTGAAATACTATGGACACTAAATTTAAACTGTGGAACCACATCGGAAAAATTTCGCTCTTAAAGGTTATTAAAAATTTCCCAGTCTTAAGAATATTAAAATTGCACAAATACTGTGAAATCTAATTCCTTTGATATGAAGTTCTTTTTATAAATATATTTTTCTCTTATTGATCATTCACTACAGTTAATAAATTACTATGAAATGTATTTCTGGAAAGAAATACATTTCATACCAACAGATTGATTATTGCATTATTGTTGATTCAATTACCAACAGATTGATTATTGCTTGCAACAAAATAGGTTCTGCAGTACAATCATTAATTAGCAATATAAATTTTTAAATGTTGATTTGGCATTCAGCAATAAAATGCCATTCTGGCATTGTTTAACTTTATGTACTTCTTTTTGTATATAATTTCAATATAATTCATTTTAAGGCTGTGTAAATTTTGAGTAATTATTCGAATCTATTATGAATGCCCTTATTTTTCAAAATGTGTTTTACAATGTTATCTAGTTTGCATTTATTTTGTAAAATATACATTGTTCCTTTACAGCACTGTAAGTGTATTATTAAATGTTATAGATTTAATGTGTTCTCATTTCTTTTTGCTTTACAATACAAGTAAGCACACAAAAGGGACAAAGCACACTTGATGGCAGCAAAAAATATTCTGAAATATTAGTGAAGTCACATTAAGAATAAAAATGACATTTCCTTGTCTTTTTTCTGAATATTTAAAACACTTGTGATCAGATTTGTTAAATGGCTGGAAAAGTGTTTGGTAATTTTCATACACATAAAAAAAATCAAAATTTGCTTACTATGTACAAACAAAAGCTTATGAAGAAATCGTATATACAAGGTTTCCGAGAATTGTGCGATACATTTCAAAAATTAATTAGATTTTTTATTATGTTTCAACTAGGTTTTTAAAAAGTTTTTTCAGATGGGAAACGTGCCGTTGCTGTGGTCTAGGTGGCGTAAATTATTGAAAATCTCCCTTTTTTCACAGCTATTATCTGTGAAACTCTTAAAACTAGAAGAAGAATAAAAGCATGTGAAAACTGAATATTTTTCGAGATATCCCCCCCTCAAGAAAAACTAAAAAAGGAAACCAGAAAATGTGCATCATCATCTGCCAATCATTAACCATTGCGTATGGTTACCACTCTTGCTGTAGCAAATTTGACATATGAACATTTCATAGGCCATGACACCGCATTGCCTATCTAAAAAAAAAAACTTTTATTTTCTCTCTCATTTAAAAAAAGGTAGTTGTAAACATTATTGGTTTGTAATTTTTGAAATATGTCCCACAATTCTCGGATACCCTGTATTTCTGTTGTCAACTAATATAAAGCCTACGGTGATGAATAAGGTATCAATGGATGGAATTTTTATTTACCGACTTCTGCTGTAGCATACTCAGTTTATGTTAAAATACATTTTTAGAAATTTAAGAAAGAAAAATGAAAGCATGACAGACATTGTGATGAATCAACAATCTAGCAATAAACGAGCCTAAGGATACAAACGCACATCACTAAGGCATACTTTTTTAAAGAATCGTTGGGAAAATGCGAAGGAAATAGCGAAAGTCGGTTGCATTTATGAATCAATTTGTCAAAACTTTTTCTAACTATACATGCGAGAAGTTTAATAAATGATAGTTTGTTATAATGTTAATATGTGGTGGTACTTGCCGACTTGTTTGTTATAATGTTAATATGTGGTGGTACTTGCCGACTTGTTTCTATAATTTGAATTAATTCTGATAAAACATTGTCGAAAGAAAAGTAATGATTTAGAATTTGGTCTCTATAAGCCGGCCCAAATCAGCTCGGATATAGTTCGTTTTAATAACCTGAGACTAGCACTTTTGGACAATTTTACATCGGAAAGGGATGTCGGGCAATAAGTAAGATGAGCTCATTTCCAGAGTTCATTGTTAGGTCATGCTAAGTAAAATGTAAACATCTCTCCCTCCATTTTTCACTTTTCCCCTATTTTGATGAAAATAACTCCGACTGGCGCATGTGCAAAAGCGCGGAGGGTTTCTGAATCCGAAAGCATACAATATTCAAGGTTTTACTGTATTTGAAACGTGGGTAATGGAAAAAAAAGAAGCCTTTACAGATTTGTTGCATCAATATTTGATTGGCTAAAATGCAAATTAACGATTTTAAAACCACTGAAAGATTTGAAACGAAATTTTTTTAGTCGATGTTATGAAATCAAGTCGATAAATATTTTCCTGCCGAAGCTTCATTACTTCAAAGTAAATGTTTGATAGTATATAATGTATTTTTAATTGAATTTAAATGAACGAAAGATTTATTCGCAATAATTAACTAAAAGTGTAACTGGTTTACAGATAAAAGTTTTACAGTCTGGAAGGGAGTGTTGCATATCCAATTGAAAATATGTTTTCTTATTGAAATTTTAAAGAAGTCGAAATTCGCAGAATTTAGAACAAATGATATTAGCCTTTTTTTTTTGTTCAGTTTGTATTTCTTTCTCCTAGCGGAATCACCTGCCAAGTCCTCTTCCCCCTCCCCGAAAAAAAAGCAAATTCCAGACTATCATATACCAACCTGAATTTCAGCTGGAGGGGATTTAATTTCGCCATGAGGTGGATAACCGTGTTGGGCACATCCATCTGGTATTTTTAAAAATCCACTGTAAAGTGAAATCTACGACTCGGTCCTGGACATCGAATTGAAGTTTTGTGAGCATTTTTCCGCTTACGAATTCCCTGTTTGAGAGGTATATATGAATAAAATTGAATATATTTGGTTGAAGGAAACTTCAAATACTTCTTTGGACTGACTGAACGAATGCTTGCCATCTATGGAAGAGAAAACCAAGATCTTTTCTCACTAATTACTAACACCTTACTTATTGCTCTTAGAACGCCGTATTTTTTGTACTCTGAATACTCATTTATTATTCTTATGAATCATTATCTCCCGTGATTATTTTCATTAATCATATTTTTCTAATCCTTTAATTTAACTTCCTTCTTTATTTGTTTCTTTTTTATATTTTTTCTCTCCTTCTCCTTTACTTAATACTCCTTGGCACAGTATCGTTAAGTTAAGAGTTATTATCGCTTTTTTTTTTTCAGCACAGCTAGGGAATGGAGATTATAGGTTATCGACCCAGGCTCTCCTATCAAACGCTACTATAGGTGGCAAGGAAACTTCAAAGAGTAGCAACTTTCATAAATATTTTTTTGATACGCTATTTTTCTACTACTCTTACTGGACTCATACTTTTAATTTTCTAGTATACAAAGGGAGAAAATAGCAATCGTCAAATCTTCAGATTGGTTTTAGACCTTCCCAAGACCGATAAAAAAACTTTCAGAAAACCAATTATTCTAGTGGTTCTCCTGACAGGACTTTGTATCTTCTCTGAAATGGGCGAGGAATATGTTGGAGGGTTAAAGTTCCGGACGTAGGGCCAGCCAAGGCCTAGGGTGCAACAATCGGAGGGCACAAATATAAAAGAAATTACAATAAGACATTTACAAATTTCAGTACTATTTTGGTAAAACCATACAAAACACTGTTTTTTAAGCACTTCCATACAGATTATATAAATTGTTGGCATATTACATTGCCTATCTCTCTCGTTGCTGTGAATGCACCATAGAAGAGAGCGCAGAACTAAGTGTTTTAACCTAAGGCGTAGAAATGTATAAATTCGCCCCTGCCCGTACGGTTCTAAGATGGGTATCCAGCTCAAAGTGGGGGGGAGGGTGAAATTTTCGTTTCCCTATAACTCCTTACTCGTTTAAGATAGATAAATTATTCACATTAAGTGAATAATTGCCTCATCATAATGAAAATTTAAGTAAAGCTTGTATAAAAGCGTTCCTTAGCTTTTCACACCCCTACGCATGTATTAAAAGTTTTTTCATAGCTGACACCCCTTAGAAGTTAAAGAGTCGAAATCCCTACTCGTAGGTAAGAACGTTTATACTTTATTCGTTTTTGTTGTTCTTAATTCGCCTAGGGTATGAGGCCGCGGTGGCCTCTTAGCAGAGTCTACGAGACCAGAGGGTCGAGGGTTCAATACTCAATACCACGGAAAACCCATTCTGTGTACGAGCCTAAACCATGCTAAATATATCGATGCTCAAACGTTCTCCCGTCGGTGTGTGAGGAAGTTTGAAGAGGGGGGTCATCTAACCACGGTTCAAAAACAAGAGGTCGGTCCCAAAACAGCCCTCGGGTTGCTGCAGTTTTGCATTAACTATCCACGAGTTGCTTCTGTATGTGACAAAAAGTTTCATGCATTTTTTTGCCGGTTAAGGTGGCCGTCCATGTCATCTGACCACGGTTCAAAATGACGATGTCTGTCCCAAAATAATGCTGTCAGTCCTCAAAAACGGAACGTTACACTAACTTCAATGCTTAACTGTTAACGATTAACGGGAACTGGCGGCGGTTGAAAACGAATGGTAGATTCACGTCACTGGTGGCTAATTTAATTCTTGGCAAGAAAACACCATCGCCACGATTGTATTCAGATACAATTTGACGTCTAAACTATATCACGCGCACGATATGCCACTGACGTAATTTACTACTTTCTTTTAAAAAACGGAAATTAGTTTCAAATATAGGATTAATGTAATTTAAATTTCTCGGAACTATTAATCATAGCGAGATAAATTTTATATTAATCGATAGAAAATTTTATTTCACTATCTTAGAGCTATTAAATTTGCAATTAGAACGACAATTACTCTTTTAAATTTAAAATTATTGAAATTTAGATTCTCTAACAATGAAATAATGCTGTTTAACGTCTCGCAGTGCTATGGCTCGAGTTTTATTGTTGGTGACGTCAAAGCGTTACCGGAGGATCTGGGCTATTATATTAGTAATTACCGACTACAGCCATTAATCCCTTAAGGAAAGAATGAAAGCAAAGCAATAGGCAAAACATTGGCAATCGGATGCGGATCTCCAGGACTTGGGCAAAACTCGTCAATCGGACAGTAATTTCCATTGGCCTTTGCCTGTTTTCTGCACGGAAATAATTTTCCAACGACTATGAGCCAATATATAACTAAGATTATATCTTTAAAAGAAATGCGGCAATTCCCATGGACTTATTACCAACATGGAGAAGTATACCAGTTCTCCAGAGAGCAAGGCGACAGACGGAAGAATACAAGGTTGATCGAGAGTAGAAGGGTTGGGCAACACCTGCTAAATACAGATATCTGTATATTTAAGAGGTGTTGGGTTTGGCCAATGTGGCCATTCCTCTTCCCCCAACCATTGCAGAGGGAGGTCGTTTCAGGAGCTCTCACAGCAGCAATGCGTTATCCCAGAGAGCATATAACGCCTCGACTCAGGCTTTGCCACGAATGACTCGTCCAGAAAATACACTGAATCCTGAGTCAAAGACAACCATTACAAACAACCATCCGAGAGTGATATTTGTCAAAAAAATCACGCACTATGAAAATATAATTGATGACTCTCAAGAACGCGCTCAGAAATTCAGAGACTCACTCACAGATTTCAAAGAAAGGGGCGGTAAAAATGATCCATTATTCGGCTTCGAATATAATCTTAGTAGACTCCTTAGTAGCTAGATAGATCACGTTGAAGTTTCACTGAAGCGTCAAGGACCTTGTTCCATTGTTAACTTCACCAGGCGTCACGCGCCAATTAAGGATGTTGAGATGGTGGAATCTGGTCAGTACGCAAATACTATTTCCACTAAAGCTCCTACTCTCTCTCCCCTAGTAAACTAACGCCTAACAATGACTTTTTTTTCTCCTAAAAAACATGCTAAACCCCAGTCAGAAGAATCTAAAACAGTTATCGAAACTTCTAATAGATTCTTAAACCTCATGGTTGCTACAGAGAAAGATAGTCTAAACGACCCCAGATAGCACGTAAGTTTGCAGCAAGTTTGATTTTGACTTGATATTACCTTGTCATCGCAAATTTGGCGCGTCAAGCTTGAAGCGAACTTGTAGCAAGTTCGCCGTGACAACTAGCGCCACCTCCTTGCAATGCAAATTTGCTGCAAGTTTGCAAAACAAACTTTATGCAAAGATAGCACAAAGAGATAATTATCTTTGTCTCTGTTTTAAAGAAACATCCGATTTTTAATAACATCTCCTAGACCGTCCTTCTTTTTATTAATTCAATAATTTTTTTTAAAAAATTTTGAAACATTTTCCATCCTTTTACTAAATATAAAACTCACACTTTAAAGAAAACTATATCGCCTTTTTCTTAATGTTGAAATTTTAACGTTTATAAACAAAATTAAACTGAAAAAAGTCAATGTTTGTTGAAAAATAATAACTTATACATTTTGTCCCATTTTAAAGTAATTACTTTTGAACTCTAATTTCATAATTTATTCTACTAGCAAAACGTAGTTATTAGCGAAAATCGCTCTCTCTTTGACTTCAAATCATATTCTCAACTCAAAAAATTAATGAAATCAAGAAAGTGGTTTAAAATAAATCGTTTACGAATCGAATCGAACGATGTATTAGCGAAATCTATCTTCTCCTCTCAGAGTTTAATTGGCCGAATGGTTTGCGCGTCTGCTTCGAAACCGGTAGATCGCGAGTTCTCTCCCGGGTTGTGCTCTTACTCTGTTTTTGCTATAATTTGCAATGAGTTTGCAATGCAAGCTTGCGGCAAGTTCGTCCCATGGTGACTTCGAAGCTTGCGTTAAGTTGCTGCAAACTTGTTTCACACTTGCACTCTTGTCGTGTCAAACTTGCTGCAAGCCTGCAGATTTGCAGTGCAAGTCTGCTGCAAGCTAAAATTGCTATCTGGGACTCTCCTAAAATCTCCAACCCTGATATTAACCTAAAACTTGCAGAAGATTATTTAGAGATTTCCTGATAATTGTTCAGGAAATCTCTAAAAATTTCCCCGAAATCATCATTAAATTTAATAGTGCATATATCAGGATTTCACCTTTCACACCATTCCCTTTTGATAAACAGAGAGAAAAAAAAATTATCGATTGCCTCGACAATTCGGGAAAAGAATATGTGCTCTCTGAAGCACCAGAAAATAGTACCCCCCGAACATAGCAAAGAATTAATTTCCCAAGAGCTTGAGAATAATAACTTTAAAGTTGTGAGAATTTATCAATTTTTTAACTTTAGGCTTAAAACTTTTAGCCCAATTTCCCTTATCGAACTGACAAAACCCCCTAAGGTTAACGATATTTTTCAAATCAGCAAAATTAATAACTTCAAAGTTAAAATTGAGAACTATAGGAAAAACACAGCAAGCGACTATGTGCTTCAACTGCTCAGACTTTTTCCATAGTGCCAGGAGCTGTAAGTGTATCGGATCTAATGAGACTAGACTAATTAAAACCAAAATAGATAATCCGACTTGTATTAGTTGTAACGAGACAGAACACATCGCTTTCTGGCGAGGTTGCCCGAAATATCCAACCATTAAAGTCAATAAACTCCCTACCTATGCTCAGAAACTTAAAACTAACCTCAACAGACCCGAAACAACTCAAACTACTATCAAAAATAATCCCACCCCACAAGCAAAAATAGAAGTTTTCGACGACTTTGAGAGGAACATTAACGCACTTAAAATTTCAATAATGCTTTTAATAAATTTCCTAACCTTATTGAAATCAGTGAAAAAATAAAACTTGCAAAAACTGACTTTGCAATATAATTAGCTCACTCCTCAAACTCTTTAAAATTAACTGAAATTCACGCTTGGCTATCCCACCTTTCACACCAGCGATGGATGGGTTTAACGGAACACACGAACTCGGGGTTCACAATCTCCGAACAGTACGAGTAACACCTATGACCTGGCTAAGAAATTGAAGTGAACCTAATTAAATGAGATTCCCTAGAAGGTAAATAGAGATTAAAGTTGAAAGGGAAAATATTGTTATTTATGTCCAATTAAATGTCTCACTTATTCATCTCCATTCACTGCATTCATTTGTCCTTTCGTTCACTCTTGCATGCAACAAATCCCACCTCTCACATCCAGAAATCGAGCTGCAACCCCGCCCCTCCTCCAACACCTTAAGTTCACGCTGATTGGCTCGCCAGCTAGTTTCTTATATTGACTCCTCCTCGGGTTGAGTAATTTCAGTTATTATTCCACAAATTATTTATTTATTTTCTCAGCAAGATCACATGATAGCGGTTTTCTTTATGATCACGTGATGTTTGAAATTAAAAATAAGTTATTTCACATGCTTACGCTTTTTTAAGTATCACGTGACAGTTAGCAATACGTAACTGAACGAAGTACAG